>CAJNIZ010043423.1:0-14612 GCA_905231905.1 Symbiodinium pilosum
TCTTTGTGTCTCAGGAGGAGGTTCTTGTTGGTAGTGAGACTCCTGCCCTGTGCTGCGAGATGCTTGCAAACTCCGGGCGAAGTGATCCAGTCTCGCCAACGCACTCAGCCCACCAAGAGCTGCCAGAAAGCTCAGAAGAGGTGCAGGAGGATCTTGTCGAAGCAGATGCTGGTGAAAGTGCTGATGCTGCTGCTTGGGGATCGGCAGATGCATCTTCGTCCGCAGGCACTCCAAGTGAAGGCTTGAAAGACGAGGAGTATGAGAGCGACAAGATTGCAGACGAGCAGCAGCTGCTGGATACTGAGCACTCGGCCAAACAGGCAAGCCCAGATCTTGATGCAAGCCAGAGCGAGGATGCAGTTGATCCTGAGGCGGCAGGCAATGAGGCTGCCAGTTCGGAGGTCATTTATCCAGTGCCTTTTCACCCAACCGACGGAGTGATTGAGGAGGGCACCGATGCACCTGCAGATTTGCCAGAGGTGCATGCGGAGGATGCTTCCATCTATGCCGAACCGCATGATGATGCCCACTGGGCACTAGCAGACGTCCCGCTTTGTGCAGGTGTGGGTGCCGACAGCTTGGAGCCTGGATCCTTTGAGAATGCTCTGGCGGATGAGCTCTTCGTGTCTCAGGAGGAGGTTCTGGATGGTAGTGAGACTCCTGCCCTGTGCTGCGTGATCGCTGAGTCGGACACAATTGGTGAAAAGATACTAGCAAATTCCGGAAGCAGTGATGCACTCTCGCCCACGCACTCAACAGGTGAGAATGCCAACGCGGCTGCAGCGGGGTTGGCAGATGCATCTTTAGCCACAGGCATTGCAAATGAGATTTCGGAGGGCAGTGAACCCGGCAAAGCAAGAAAGGATGCTAAGTCCTGGGATGATGTGATGTTGGCCATGCAGGCCAATTTCTGGAGTTTGGACATTTTCGTTGAGGAGTTCCATGATGGCCAGAGCCAGACCCAGGCCACCAGCCAAGATCATGACTCCGTGCTTGATCGCAGCAATGAGTCTGAGGCCACACCAGGCCCACCCCAGGCGTTGTCATGTTCAGTTGGCGCAGCAGAAATGCATCGCAGCCGCGAGGCCTGCACCGGCTGTCAGTTTCCTTATTCTATGCAACCGAATCAGGTTCAAAGTCATGGATGCAGAATTTAGACCTGGGGGGTCTTGGCCTAGCTACCTGAACCTGAAGTAGAGAGTAGTCGGAGATGCCTGTCTTGAAGCTTGGCCAATGCCAGGGCGACGAGCTCCCCAAGAAGAAATACCAGGACCTGAGCTGCGCGTTGCTCTGTCTGTGTTCTTGAGATGTCATGGCGCAAGAAGTGAGAAGCCGCAGGTAAGTAAACCACAAAGTCCTGGGGGCTAGCAGCTGCCTCTGATCTACGTCATCATCACCTAGGATGCCACAGCTTCGGCTCAAGACTTGTATTCTGGTAGGGAAGGACGACATAGGCCCACAGGCAAAAAGGAGCCATGGACATATCTTCGGCTTTTCTGTCGTCAATGAAAAACCCGGCAGATCTCCGGACACTTGGCATTTGTGCGGGCAAGTGGCTGATTGCCTTTCTGGTGTGGAACGCTCATCCGCTACTGGGGCTGAAGTACTGCTGGGTTGGGACACAGATTTATGCCATTTTATGCTCGTATTATCTATGCGAAGATCTGTGGTCGCCTTTTGAGGGCTGCCTTGTTGCGTAGTAGCGATCCTGCACTGCCAAGCGTAGATACCCCCAAACTAGGAAGTTCCAAAAGAAGTCCAGCAACAGGTTCTCTTAAGTGGGGCTCCTTTCCGTTTCTATGGGCTCTTCCTGGTTTTGTCCCGGCCTTCCTTGTTTCATTTCACTCCATCATTGAGGTACCTGAACTTGACTGGCAAGTTTCTGCTCAGCATCGTCCAGTGCGTTTGGAGCTTCTATGTGCCTCGGAGGGTCTCATCAGCTGGAACACTTGGAGTCGTACAGCTAAATGGCCCCACACCCTCAAGCGCTGCTGAGTGGGCTCAGTGGGTTGGTGGATTTCAGTCTCAGCTCGTGTTGAAAGCACTGCATCTTGCACTTTGATTTGTCGAGCGTCTGATGAAAGGTGATGACCATGGTGCACAACGCCATGCATTGCGACGTCTTCCGACATCCCGTAGTGGAGCCCACGACTCAGCCAGTAGTGTACCGTAGTGGCCAGTACCCGCAACATGGGGTTCTATAGTCATCACAGTGCGCATGCTCGCAGCTGTGTAAGGAGAAGATTGCTTCTAGATCTGCGAGTAGTACAACCGGTTTCTTTGCTTCTCTAGTGCCAGAGCGGAATGAGTGCCAGCGCGTGCCTCATAGCAGCAGGTACATAGTGACACCATCTCACCCATTATCAACTTAGCGAACTCCGCCACTGAAGTTAAACTTAAACGATCCAAGAGCTCGAAGCATGGCGGGCTCAAACAGTAGCCTCAATAGTGAACCAAATCAGCACCTAGATGTAACATGCTCCACTCCCGTAGATTCTTCCTCGGCCTCAAGCCTTAGAGGCTGTTGGACCATGTTGCAACCATCAGCTGGTGGATGTTGCCCATGCACATTGAAAACTCATGGCAGCAGCTCATGAAGATATGTGTCCTGCTTTTCGCTGATATTTTGCTTACTACTTGCTCACTGATTTCATGGCAGTGCTGTTTAGTTGTTGGACATGCAGATCTGGGGGCTCTCAAAACGACAGGGCCTTGGATATTTTTGAGAAATGCCAAGGTCAGTTTGGAGGGTGCTGCTTTCAGCGACAGCCGGTGTGCCCGTGGAAGCATACCGCCCGACGCACAATCTCAATCATCACGCCCCTTGGCCTTCCGGCAGTCTGGATGGTAACCCAATGACAGTGGCAGTGCGGTTAAAGCATGACATACAGAGGTTGTTCAGCTCCGTGAAAAATCCAGACTCTGTCACTCTGTCGTTTCCTGGGCCAAGCCTCTAGCAAGCCCAGGTGTACACCCAGCATGGTGACCATCTTGACACGAAGCAGATGACGCTGTTCTGTGATGGTTTTGGGCCTGCCGCACTGCACAGCTTGCCCATTCTTGCCAACAAATGCCGTATAGCAAAAAAACAGACGGCATCATCTTATATCTGGGTCCTTCCTATGGAAACGGCATAGAATACGGCCCATACAAACCTGCTTCGCTACTGCATCTCGAAGTGGTTGGAATCTCCCTCAGGAAGTACAAGTGGCACTTGCTGAACTTGATCTTGTTCTTCCCGACGGCCTGCGGGAAGATGGTGAAGATTTGTCGATGCTGAAGACTGTGCTTTAGAGTGAGTCTTCAGTACCTTGGGCTCCCGTAGTCTGAATGCCTAAAGCTTGCTTTTCACAGCGGGGGCACCTAGAAGCATAGCATGATGCTGTCACAAGGCAACAGTCGCTCGTCCATGTCATTTAAGAGTTGCATGTGCATCGCAGAAGTTGGCAAAGGACCTTGCAAGCATACACTGGCAAGCTACTGTATGGACTGAGCAGCATGTGGTGCCCATAACCATAAAAAGCAATTGAAAAGGAGACCACGCAAGCAACCAAAGCCAAGCATCTAACACAGTCTGTCCCTAAACTCATACCAACTCTTTCACCAGCTGCAAGCCCCATCCGCAGGTCTTTCCTGCCATTCAGAAGCTGGAGTCCGAGTACATCTCAAGGGAGATGCGGAAGGGTTCCAAGCTCTTCTTCCTCTTCGTACTTCAGGTGGGGCGGCAACAAGGGAAGCTCGGGACATGCTAGACTTTTGTAGCAATGAGCTATAGTCGAAACTGTGTCTAAACTGCTGAAAGGGGGGTTGTCTAGGGGATTATGTAGGGGACCACTTTAGGGGTTATTAAGGGGGATACTAGGAGTTTAGACCCTAAAACTTCAGCCCCCTTCTATAGGGGTTATTAAGGAGGATATTAGGAGATTAGACGGTGGCCTACATGATATTCCTACACCTCAGGTTTTGTTTTTGGGCAGCGCCTGAGAAGCGTTTATATGACTACTGCTGCTGCTGCTACTACTATTACTACTACTACTACTATGATGATTATCACTATTATTATTTGTACTATTATTACAACTATTCTTACTACTAGAATTGCTACTGAGAAGTATAGGCAGTCTCAGCATCTAGTTCTGGGCGTGACTTGTCTGTTTGGTGGCAATCGGTGTGACCTGGACTTGCTGAGCTTGAGATTGCGTCACGATCATAGGCTTGCTTCGCTGCGGCTTTGTCAAAGACACCTTACATGTAGCATGTAGCATGTATAGGTGGTGATTAGGTCAAATTCGCAGTGATTATTCTGGTGTTTTGATTTGCCTCCCCTTCCAAGCCTTGCACAAGAAGGAAATAGGTATGACGACTTGCACAGATTGCATGGGACAGGTCCTTGCAGCACATGGCACTACAGGAATGCTGCTGTGCCTCGGCGGCCTGCTGTTTTGGCATAATTCTCTGGAACAGATGCTTTGTGCTTCCACATCTTTGACTCAGAAGCCCATGATGCCATGAGGTACCTCGATTGGCAGAGGACCCTGTGCTGCTGGATCATACCCTACATCTTCGGCGCAGACGCCATAGTCACCATGAGCCACGGCCGTTTCATGTAGCTTCAGCTTGTGCCTTTTCCTGCTGCATCAGGGCCTTCTTGAGTGAATCGCACCCAGGCCAATTTGGATAGCTAAGGAATATGCTGCAGCATGATGGAACAGAGGACATTGTCCTTGGAGAGCACAAGGGGCCCAAGATGAATGTGAACTCTGCACGCAACTTCACGGGCCCGGTGATCAATTGGTTCACCTGCAACAATGGGTACCACGCAATTCACCACATGTACAGCAACATGCATTGGACGCAATACCCGGAGATGCACGCCAAAGTGATCGCGCCGCACAACGACCCCTCGCTGGATGAGCCGGACATTCTCCGCTTCCTCTGGCGGACCTACTTTTGGCCTGGTGCCCTCCCGGCATACAGGCAGGAGAAAGCTGAGTAGATGTAGTTGGCCCACAAAGTGGTTCTCAGACATCCCAAGTTAACCAACCACAAAGTAACTCACAACTTTCAGGGCGTGAAAGGGAGCATGGGCAGAAGATGGCCTCTCTGTGGGTTGCCAACGTCACGGGCAAGGGTCCTGGATGTACACAGTGTTGACATAGCTGCACCATTTTTCCCAAGCTGGTGTGTTTTGCCAAGTTTGGATCAGTTCAACCGCAGTAAAGCCAGCTCTGAGCGTCCTAAGCGTGATTAGGCGTGCCTTGAAACAGAATCTGCGCATGCACACCAGGATGCCATAATTTGCAAGCCACTGCGGGGTGCAGCAGGGCGTTGCAGTGGATGCGCACTGTACTGCACTTCATGTTCTTGTGCACAGTGGTGGTTCACTTGCAGAAGAGCGTCCTGTCACAGAATGCCTGGGTACGGCTTATGCTGTAGGCCCTGAGCAGTTTAGGCACTCTGAGAATCAATGATGTCAGAAGTGCTTGCAGCAACTGCCTGCAACACCAAGATAAGCTACCCGCGAGACAGCGACATTCATAGATGTTTCACAGCCCCTAGATTCAGTTATAGATCCTAAACTACCATCCCAATGTTTGGGGATGTTCGGGGTAAACAGAAATCGGATTAACGTGTGTTACTTTCGACTTTCGGTCCCAAGAAGTGGCCAAGATGTCCTTGGTGATGGTGCGGGTGGCCAAAAAGAACGCAAGGGTTTTGCAGAAATTCAAGCCACGGAAGGCTCTTGGGTCCCCTTAGAAGCCGTCATCGCTATATTTGGGCCATGGTTCTTGGAATAAAGACTTCTTCAATACTTGCTTCACTCTTTGCTGCAGCATGCTTCGGTTTTTACTTGGTCTGTGGCTTATGAGTGTAAACCTTATTTATCATACTTGCAAGGGCCCAAAGTTGTTGTGAGATTGCATAGTCGCGAGCTGTAATTCGTGCCACCGACGAATTTACATTTCGTACCACGTCCTTCTCCCTTCTGGCAATGCAGGAGAGAAGCAGAAGAAAGGTGGCCTTCGTGTTCCTACTGAGTGAACCTTGGCACACAGAGAGTCCTCTTAATCCTGTAAATGATATCCAGTGGTAGACTGGTAGACTTGTGCCCACCAAAGGGGCAGCAAGGGCTTTGCTTTGCCCGGGTGAGCGGCCAGCAAAACACTTTCATGAGCTTTGCGTACTGTAGTCCAGCAGTGGTAGTAGTGGTGGTGGCGCGGCGACAATGATGGTACAGTAGTAACTCGCAACTGCACGACTTGCTACTATCCAAATGCTATCAGCAACAGGTCACTCTGATTCTTCCCGAGCTTGCCTGGCGCCTTGGCCCACTCCCGGACGCCTTCGCCTGAGGGCGCTAGACGATGAGATGCAGGGTTGCGGATCAGACGACGAAAGTAAAAAGCAGTACCTATCATAAATAATGAGAGCAACAATGGACATAAGTATGTTCTCCTTGGAATCAGTGCCCAAACGCGGAGGAGCATGTACAGCAGTAGCATCAGCTGCTTCATGCACGTTTTGCAGTGCTGGTGGGCGCCCGCCCCGACCCCATTATAGACCCCAGTACACTGTGATCCTTAGTAGAAGCTCCAAAAAGATATCCTTGATTTTGCCATGTGGTGAGGGAGGAGAACTTGATTGTGATATGGGCTTCCCATGATATTTTCTCATGGCTTGCAGCAATTTCGTGAGGATTCTTCGCATTAGTGAGTTTCTGAGCCGCTCAGCACAGTGATCCAACCCTGCCACGCATCAAGATGCGGAATTCAAACTTGGAAGAGGAAGCGGTACTTTAAGGGTGCCCACAAAAGAACTGCAATGCACTGAGCAAGCCATGCATGGCGTTCAGCCATGGTGGCCCCCAGCTCAAAGTCTTGCGCGCGCATGTGTTGCATGCCGGAAGCTTTGTTAGCATCACTCAGAGCCGTATTGAGACTCGCTTTGTGCTCAAAACTGCGCAGCTGGAGACGCCCTGCAAAACGCTTCCCATGTACAGCGGCCGCGCAGATGGTGACCGAAAGCATCAGCTTTGAGTCTGATGTCCATAGGTGGCTTGCTTACAGCTGTCTGGCCGCTTTGAATTCGACTGCTACACTAATGAAGCCTAATTTATAGGCAAACCCTCCCAAGATCAAAACCAGGTTCCTGTCAGATTTGTCGCACCAATGTGTCCGCAGACTTGGTTGCGATTTTGGCGGGAAGAAGTATTATTGCACGCCAGTGTTCTCCACATCATACCGTTTCCGCGTGTGGAACCTGCATTTGAGTCCCTGATTCGGGGTCGGGCTTCAGCCGAACCCGCGACCTGCCAACTCAAGCTCGAATGTTGCTCTAATTACTCCAGAAACTGCATGTGGTAGTCTTTTTCAACAGGGGTACCATAACATAGACGCCCAAAAACTATAATCCTTTTTATAGGGACCCCCTAAAAGGGTCCATGTGGCATCCGCTTCAAGACATGTCCTCGGACGCGGGTTTGGCGCACACAAGGCCGAGGCACAACTCAGCTGCGAGACCCCCAGTAGGGTGGGTTTAGGGTGGGTGGTTTAGGGTTTTAGGGATTTTTTCGAAAGCAGAATCCGGCTCTCACAAAATCAAAATCCAGATCATTACTTGGAAACCTCCCCACATGAGCTCTGAGGATTTCTAGCTTCCGAAGCGCTCGGCCAACTTCTTGAGAAGTATTGTCGACTCCGGACCTTCTGTGAACAGTGTCCTGAACAGAAAAACATTTGGGCGCCCACATAGCTAACAACATCTTACAACCTGAAGCTCCCAACGCAACAACCTTGGTTTATAAACACAATTTCATGAGACTTGATACGTAACGTAATTATTACATTTCAATATACTTTACCCCAACCGTACCGCAAGGCTACATTTCAAGCATCTAGGCTGATATAGGAGCCCACTTCTGGGCTGGAAAAGAGCGTGGTCTCAGCTGCATGTACCTCGTATGACAAGTCACCCTGCCATTCCGGCGCTCCTAGAAAAAGCTTTGAGCGAAAATCCTCACATGAGCTACAGTCTAAAGTCCTGGCATCCCCCTGAATAAACTCCATTATAGTGGTCCCTTATATAATCCCCTTGAAAGAGTTTAGACTATAGCTCATATGGGGAACCTTTGTGTGTCCTCTACACTCTATAGCCGTATGTTTAAGGGTGCCCCGAGCAGGTATTCTTTCGCCACGTTAGCAAGCTTAGGCCGAGAGGCTTGAGGAGTCCAAGTGTTAACAGTTTCCAAAAGAAGATTTATCGTCCCAGGCCTTCTTACTGCAAGGATATTGAATTTACGTAGCCTTGCATTATCTGTCCTGTCGCTTGTCCCCTTGTTGGCATGACTGGTTGGCGTGCATGTACTGGCTCCTCCGTATTCTTGAGGGCTGCAGATAGCAAGCACAGCCCAATCTCAGTAGCAATCGCCGGAAGAGAGCGCCAGAATCAACAAAAATCCACTGGACCTCAACACTGAGTCCTGAACGACTAGCATTTGAGCAGCCCCAGGTTTGCCTTAAGTGCGACTGGCTTACCCCCTGAAAGCGTTTTGGCAACACAGACCATGTTTGACTAACGTGATGGTAAGCTATACGTTATAGGGACTGATACCAAGAGTCCATGTCCGATCGCCCACCCATGGCCTCGAAAAAAGCAGCGCAGGAGGGAAAAGCTCCTCCAGGTGGTCCGTGTATATTGTACTATGGTATATTATAGTATTAATATACTGTAGTAATGGGGGTTGAAGGGTGGTCCACTGGAAAGAAGGTTGTGCGAAGTTCATGGTTGCTTTAAAATGGGATGTCTGCATGCCACTTGCAGGGGAGAAGTGATTGTCGATCCCCTGGGTGGGATTTTGTAGGACCGCGCACACGCAATTGGCAAAGCACGTCCTAAGGTTCTTCGACGATGTTGGCCCAACTGTTGGTGAGCACTTCACGCCTCAGATTTTGGATCATCGTTGCAGCTGTCAAATGATCGCAGTTGACAACTTATCAGCTTCCCTGCAGGCAAGGCTTGCCTCCCGCCCAACGGCCGTGGGAAGACTCCCAGGCCAGCGCCGGCGAAGCCAGCATCTTGCACCATTTGTGGCAAGGACACAGAGGGCTTGAGTTACTTAGGTCTTTTGGCGAGCTTTTTGGGACAAAAAGGGTGTTTGGGATTTTGTTGGTGCCCGACGTCATTGTTTTGTGGCAAGGACACAGAGGGCTTGAGTTACTTAGGTCTTTTGGCGAGCTTTTTGGGACAAAAAGGGTGTTTGGGATTTTGTTGGTGCCCGACGTCATTGTTTTGACACTCAGGTGAAGAAGAGACAGGGCTTTTCATGCTGTTTGGCCTTTCTGGAGGCTGCTGCTGATTTAGATCCAGGGAGGCTAGTTTCAGATGTACATCCGCGTTAAAAGGTTTGCTTGTGCACGCGCCTTGGAGGACCACCGTTCCTTCGAATGCCCCGAACGCTTCACTGCGAGCCGGCGGACCCCCAGTGCCATGGTGAGAAAAGAATACTTATGCTGGACTGTGTGGAGGGTGCTACTTGTCAGTGTTGTGCTATGCGCTGCTAGCAAAACATGTTCTCGCTCTTGGCGTCGTACGGCTTTCAGGTGCTAGCAAGCGAGGAGGAACTCCAACTGCAAGCCGCCGTACCCCGAGCAGCTTGAGGGCCAAAAGCCAGGAGAAGAGGAACGGCGTGCCAACAGCAGCCGATACAGGCACTTGGAATTGACCTGAGTTGTCTTGTGTCCGGCAGGTGGGGGGAATTGATTGTGCAACAGCTAAGGCCAAGCAGCCCCGACCTCCCAGCTCCCAGAGGCCAAGGCATCTGCGGATGACAGCCAGGGCACTTCTGCGGAACAGGAGGATGCTAACAACGTCTCTTGTGCATGTGCACACGATGCCGGGGATGCACGCGTAGCTTGGATCCTTTTCTGCTCCAGTTCTTTGAAACCCGGCCCCTCCACGTCTCCTTTGAGTTCTTGTGAAAACAGAGGATGGGTCTGCGGTGGTACTCCAAACCCCGGGCCTTGAATCTCTAAAGCTGATGTACTTGGACAAAGTCTGTGTGCTTAGTCGCCGGGCAGACTTGCGTGGCACCGATGTCAACCACTTTCCGTTTATTGCACATGCAGATTAGCAGTATTATTATTTAGTAGTAGCATTCTTGAATATTCCTAGTAATTACAGGACCCTCCTGGCATAAGCTCTGCCACGCGCTGGGCCGCCCCTTGTCAGCCACAAGCACGGCGCGATTCCACGAGTTGCTCCGGCCTAGCATCCTGCTAGTCTCAGGGAAGTCAAAGCATGTGAGGATGCTCCCATTGAATTGGCAAAGGGTAGTTTCTAAAGGCTATGTCCCTCAATCTTTGGTGGGGTCCCTAGAATTCTACTGTACTCCCATCACCTCCCTTGGGCCTGCAAGGGCCCTCCACTTTGAAAACTGGCATTGTTGGGAGGAGTGATGGTTTGAATTTGCGCGCGCCAGTTGTTCTCTATGATCTTTTCCTTACGGTTTGCGCTTCATCTTGAATCATAAAGACCTTCAGAGAAGCTTTCTTGGGCAAGTTGAGGCGTGCTTAAAATCCTGATCATGTTGATAGCTGGGGCAAGCATTGGGGTGCCTGAGTTTGAGAGACTGACGGAGCTTTCCCAGGTGGAGCGCGTGCTGTCAGCACGCATGGCGGATTTGGCATGTCGCTCTGCTGATGTACGAGAATGTGTGCCAGAGACGAATGCAAGATCATCTTTTGGACAACTGCATCCTGCGATTAGCTTGCATTTTTGAACCTCTGACTGACGCTTGGAAGAAGGTGTTGGCCAGAAGAGCCAGACGTCTCAGATGTCTGATGATTCGAAGGATGACAAGGCTCCACAGGCTCCAGTGGCTCCGGAGAACGTGGCCAAGGCGCGGCTCAAGGATAAGGATGGGGGGAAACGGTGCGCCTGGACTTACCAACTACTCCATTGCAGGCTGGAGACATTGAAGCAGCTTGCAAGAAAGAGGCTGCACCGCAGGCGCTGCTGCGCACGTGTTTTCACATGTTCTTCATCCTTTCCAGTGCGGGCGTAGCATGTCTGATGGCAACAGCGCCCCTGTGTTGCCAGTGTTCTCATGTACCCCACAAGATGGCCTTGTTGAAATGTAGTGCCAGTGCCAAGCCTTGCTGTATCCTGTCACCATCGACAGCACTGAGGTGGCCGAAGATGCTGCAAGTACCTGTGGCTGCACATGGCAAGCCTTTTCTTGGCGCCATTCAAGAAGATGCAGGCAGCTTATTGCTTTGCAAGGCGCAAGGCCGGCCCCCGGCCCAAGCAGCATCGAGTCGGAACTACTCAGCTCAGAGGCAACGCTTTGAGCAGATACCCATTTGAGAAATGGAGCAGGACATGGAAACTGTAGTATTCTTCAGCTTAGAAACTATTACGCGATTGGGGGTTATATGAGCTATAGTAGCTATAGTCTAAACTCCTAGTATCCCCCTTAATAACCCCTGTAATACTCCTCTATATAATCCCCTATATCCCCCCTTTCATGAGTTCATACTATATAGCTCACATAGGGGCTACCAGAGGGATCCATTCTTCCGTTGCCAGGCGAAGACCTGGGAGACAATTGAGAGCTTCTGTCTTCAGCTCCATGGCGTCCTGGGGCCCAAAGGGGCTCCCACATAGGGGTTATATAGGTGGTAATCACAAAGCTCACGCAGCAAGTCCTGGCAAAGTAGGTTAACTTGGAGTGACTTGCTCTGCTTAACTACCAACTGTCAAGCCCAGCACGCCTGAGAACTTGTGTCCTCAATGGCCCAGGCATGTTGTTGCACCTGCTGCAAGCACAGTTGTTTATCAAGCTGCTGAGCTTCAAGGATTGGTCCAGGGATGTGACAGCTCTTGTGCTACTAAGATCAGAAAGAAAGACATTCGACTGCGAAAAAAATCTCCAATAATCAAGCCTAGGCTCCAGCCAATGCATATGGCTCCAGCTGCAGAATCCGATGAGGTGCTTCACTTGCACTGAGCATTATATAGAGGTTATATAGGGATAACGGAAAAGAACATGGAAACGCCTATATGGCTAGCTACCTTCTGTAGACACCTGTCTTATAGATGCCCAGGCTAAGCTCGGAGTTTTCCAAGCCAGCAGCTGTTTGCCGGAGGCTGGCGCAGGGGACGCACCCGAGAAGCCTGTGGGGGCTTCGGCCGCGGAAGTAGAGGCATTTGAGACAGGCAAGCTACTGCAGCGTGACGTGGAAGCAACGGGAGTGGAGGACGCCGAACCAGAAGAAGTGCCAGCGCTCGACAAGACAGAAGATGAAGCCGAAAGCTTGATGTCCTTGCACCGCAGTCCTGAAGCAGCCATCTCCGTGGATCGTGGCACAGCTGTCACGGAAGATGCGCCAAGCGCATCCGACGCAGGTATTGATGACCAAGCGCCCGTGGCTGAAGCTCAGACAGCCACGCCGCCGCCAAGCCTTGAGAGTTCTGTTCTGCGGAAGGAAGAGGAAGTGGAGGAGCTGCCACTCTCCTCGTCTCCGCCATCTCCAGAAGTAGCCGGATCATTGTTCATCTGAAGCTTTTCTCTGTGTGTACACTTTAGCTAAGGGTGACCCACACCTTGGCAGGTAGAATTTGTGAGTTTCCGTGGTCGCTTATCAAGCCGCCCAGGTAGAACCGCCCCTGCACTCAGCTGCCAAGGTTGAGGAGGCCTTGAGGTCTGTTGCAAGCACGCCTTGCCTCCAAGAACACAGCGAGGAATCTGAACAAGCGGCTGCCTGCTGGGAAGTTTTTTTCGTTTCGTTAATGCTTGGATTCGTTTGAAGGGAGTAGTAATTGAGAGCGATGCAATGGGGGGCATGCTCACGAAGATGGAACCTCCCAGAGAATGGGGTCCACTTTTCTTTGGTACATAAGTTTCATTGAGTCCTGTCGTATGCATTCAGTCCTGTCAGCCCAGGCTGCCACGCTCGAGCTGCTCGGCAGGAGGGGGTATTAAGCGTATGCGTTGCTGCTAGAAGTACAATTGTTATTGCTGTCAGTTAGCAAATCATGTCATAGAGGTTCCCAGGGTCAAACTGTTGACGCTAGGGAGGACCCTTTCCTTAGCCAGAACAATTCCAAGCAGATTATAGCTTGTTGTTACTTGGCTGGATCCAAACATCAGCTGTAGGGCTGTAGGACGGGGAGGCGCATGTTCTCTCCTGTTCAACTAGGGCAGTACCTGTTTTTGCTGACACACCGGGATGGAGCTCGTGGCCTCCGATCTTAAGGCTCAAAAAATCAAAGTCATGAGGGAGAACAAGGTACTTTCCTTAAATAGGGGGACCCTAATATAGATCCCCAAAGTACTACAGTTCTTATCATGCGGACCCCCAAAAAGGTACCCCTAATTTTGGGAAGCCCCCACAAAGCCAAAGCCCGGAGGAAAGACAGCAACGAGCCAGCGCCTTGGTCTTCGCAGAGCCACATCGCCAGCGAGGAAGATGCTGCTGCAAGTGTGGAACGCATTCACGAAGATGTCCAGGACATTGGGCGTAATGTAGAGGTAGGCCCATGATTAAGAAACTCCCTCCTTTTACGGGCCTTAATATTGGGGTCCCAATTATATTCCCTATTAGGGGAGTGGGTTTATTAATCAGGGGTCTACATTATCTAATTTTTCCTCAGGCCTCTTAGCTAAGGGTGCCTGTGTGCATTGCATGCCTTAGGATTATGTCCAGGAGTCAGCCGATTTCAGGCTCTGTTTCAGGAGTTCATGTGCATTAAGCCTTGGCACTGATACTATGATACCCTAGTAGGCATCATCAAATTCCTTTCAAAGCTTCAAATCCCCCGAATGGAGCCTCTTCAAGTAAGAAACTCCCGAATCCATGAGATGTGCCTGTGATTACGCAGTATATATTAGTTTCCATTTTTTCCGTTGTCCCTATATTACCCGCCCAATATTACTCCAACATAAAGCAGGAGGCGGAGGCGGAGGAGGAGGACGAGCGCCTGGACTCTGTGGCAGATGGCCGAGAGGCCTTGAGGAGCGATGAAGAGCCGCAGTTTCAAGACAGGTCGATGGGTCCGGTCAGCCTGAACAAAACCTCACTTGAGTTTTAAATGCCACAGATATAGACAAATCACAGGCGTAGATGTTCTTATTCATACGCTGGGACAGCATGTATGGAAAGGGATCATCAGTAGGCTGGTCTTGAGATGGAGAAATATGGAACAACACGTTTTGTTGCGACACCAAGAGAGCCGCGTATCCTTCAGAATGAGTCCACAGGACCACATTTTTAATTGCGTATATGATGTTCATGCATTTGCCTTCCCCTCGAGGGTGCTTGCATTTGACATGAGAGGAACCTGGTTGCGGCGCAAACTCCGTCGCCCAACACACCAGAGGACAAAGAGACTGCTACATGCGTGCCATGGAATACTTGTAAGAGCCCGTTCTAATGGTTCTGAAGCATACTATGAACTTTCAGCAGCTCCTTTGTTTTTGATTGGGCAGCTGTGAACTTCCCATTTACAGTCTTCATGTAGCACCCTTACATGAGTCGCGGTCAAAATTACCGTTTACTTCATTTAGTCTAGGCGGTAGTTGTTGCGCAAAAATCCCCAAGATCGATAGGGGA
>CAJNIZ010043423.1:14712-27643 GCA_905231905.1 Symbiodinium pilosum
GCGCAAAAATCCCCAAGATCGATAGGGGACCTCCTAAAACTGTAGGCTTGTTTCATTTAAGCTAGGGTAAGGAGAAGATCCCCAAAACGTGGAAATCGATAGGGGACGCCCTAATTCAAAAACCAAGAGAGAACAAACAAGTAATTTTGACGCCGCCTCACATGTGGAAATGGTTCCTGGAAAGTGTTACCTGACTCCGAAGAAAAAATCTTTTGCAACTGAATCCATCACTAGATCCGCAGTGTGTCCCAAAGAGGAAGATGTGAGCTGCGGTTCGCTTGCCGAAGCTTCGGCTGCTCTGACTTGAACGCGTGAGTCATCACCTAGTCATTTTTTTTGCAAGAAAGCTGCAAAGCTCTTATGGAACCCATCTCGCGAAGACAAATAAGTCCATGTGAGAACCCAAAGTTATGAAGAGTTTATGACTGAAGCATTTTTGCTGAGGCTAGTGGCACGGACATGCTGGATCAAGAGGTGGAGGTGAAGGAAACGGATACGAGTGCTGAAGCTCCAAGCTTGCTTCTCGTCTTGGGATTCAACGGTGTGCGGTTTACGATTTGTTGAGCTGACTCTTGCATAAACAAGAGACTGAGCTGTGATCCTGGGATGGCTTGTCTAGTCAGTGGCATTCAGCCCAGAGAACCCCGTGCTTACCTAGGCGAGCTACTGCACAAACAATTAACAGAAAGTTGAGTCTTATAGATGGTCTGAAGCACATGTAAGAGCTGGAGTACAATGACGCAAGAAAGCTTCAGAAAGGGTGCACAGAAGTAGCAAGACACATGTTGCTTGCGGGATGAAAACCGACCTGTTCGTTTGAAGCTTTGTACGCAGATAATAAACCATAATATACCCTATAGAGTCCCTATAAACCCTAGTAGTTTCCATTTTTCCATTATCCCTATATAGCCCCAATATATACCCTAATATAACCAGTATGTCGCAGCACCTGTAGTTTTCAAGACCTTCATTGGCTGATTATGCTGAGAACAGGATTCCTAAAGGTGGTCTAGTTTGGTGGTGCTCAGATATGTCGGACAGATTTGCAGATTACGCAATGATTGAGAGGAAATTTGCATTTTTTCTTGACACTTTTCGGCAGGCTAGTTCTAAGCCGCCTGCAAGGGCTTGGGTGTCACATGCTTGTACGTGAGCTAGGAACGGGATGCGGAAGCAACACCAGAAGATGGCAGATAAAGGTTTTTCTTAGAACGCTTCTCAATGCGATCCTCACCAGAGAGCACGGAATAGCACGATAAGGCTGCAAGCTACTGAAACATGCGTGGAAAAGTTCAGGGGCTTTCCATGCGCAAAGAGGCTATACAACGTGCGTTCAGATTTCAGGGTTTCCAACTGTCATGTGCGAAGACAACGTATAGGTGAACCATGTAAGTATCACCCTTCCAACCTAAGAAGCAAGTGAAGGCTCCCCAAGAGGGCCCAAATTCTGGACTCCTTGGTTCTGATTGCGACACGCCGTCAAGTCAATTGTGCCAACAGGGTTCAGTTTTTGCAGTGGATCCAAATAGCAAGACTACATCGAAATAAGGCCAACTGGGATGATAATAATAATGCATTGGGCTGGGATCCTTCTGCAAATACAAGGAACTACAAACAATCAGTGATTTCCAATTTCCAGAGCAGTTTATGTGTGTTTTTCATAAAGTGCTAGTTTGGAAAGTTCACAGTAAAGTGAATTCCAGCTAGGGATGTCCTTGAGTTGTTTTTTAAATACGTGTTATAGTTGTGGCTTTAAAGGCTTCAGTAAAGAAAGGAATATAATTTACATTTTTGACTTCTGGGTCTTCTTGTTTATATCGGGTGTTCAATTAAAAGACCTAGCAGGCAACTCCGTGATTTTCTCATTAGAACGGGATAGCTTCTATGAAAGAATACAAAGGCCCACATATGCATCCTTCAATCACTCGCCTTATACATTGTACAGCTTTTCTGTCCGGTGACTGGTCAGTCTTCCGGAGGGGCAGTGTCTATGGGATATGTTTTAATATTCGGGGAAGCAGTGACAGGGCTGCGCAGCCAGGGCAAGAACTTGTTCCATGGTCAGGATTGCTGCGTGTGTCCAATGCACATGGGTCCTGGCTTTTTTTCACACTGCTCTCAAGTTAACGTACCTGGCACTGCAGGGAATGTACCCTATCGTTGATACTGTGGGCAAAAGACACTCTTGCACCACTTCAAATACTTTGTAATATTGGAACCATATGATATCATATGATGATAAGAATCTCAAGTGGTGCAAGATGCCCTCCATCCACCATGGGACCATGCAGAGCTAGAAAAAAATAGTATGGCCTGCGGGATCCGTCGACTTTAGCTTTGCCAGCAAGCTCCATTTCCAAGGCATTTTTGTTTGGCGCAGCCTCGGCAATGCTAGACTTCATTTTCATAGTGTTTGCCAATGTCGGGTGTTGTCTCTTGCCCTATAGTGTTATGAGTCTATATGTAGAACATTTTCCTGGAACTTACATATTTCTAGCTCGTCCTGGTCATGTTCAGGCTCGCGGCCTGCTCGCCCATCCCCAAGGGTTGCCCACCAGCATCTATCAGCGAGACAGAGTCGGATCGGGACAGAGGCACCCTGGCGAAATTTGGGTGCTTGTTGTTGGGTGTCTTAAAGATTCTGTGGTCGAGCTTCCCTTCAGAAAGTAGGGTCCTGCTGGTCATCTGTCCAAATTCTTTTCCCTCATGGAAAATCGGCTACGCTAATCGTCATTGCATTGTACTAATGTATTGTAGACCTTGGACATAAAGCTAGCTGCGCCCTGCGCTCCGCGGACTTGAAGGTGATCTTGTGACAGCTTGTTGAAAGACATCGTCTAACATTACTGTCAGATGCCAACAATTTTGCGGAGTATTTGCGGGTTTCCCCGAACTTATTGGTCGATCTGTAGGATTCGTCACGTACAGGATCTCATTATTTCGAGGGGCAATTATACATATTCCTTGCGAAGCTCACATCTCCAGGCAGTCATGACAGCGTGCCAACGGAGCGTCCTGCCTTGGTCCAGGCTGCAGGGTCTCGGGGCTGTGGCGGATCTCAGCTAGTTGTGCGCTGCTAACATGTGAGCTAAATAAATTCAAGCACCAAATCTTGGAGGTCTCCTAGCATTGCTACCAGGTCTCAAGGCGTATAGGATTTAGGATTTGAAGAAACAGGTCTTAAATTTGGTGTTGTGCTCGGAGGCTCCTCAGATGGACGAGACAGCTTCTTCCTTAGAGGACCGGGCGTATTTGTTCTGGTGGTCTCTTGACGTAGCACCTGCATGCATGCTTAGATTGGCTTACGTAGGAAAAAGAGACCACCAAGCATGAGACAGAGTATTCATCACAAACTCCCTATACATGCTTCCCATGTTAACTGCATTTGCCAGGCTTCAAACTGGGTTGTCATCGCTGTGGTTGTGAGTAGGCCTGCTTTGTTGGGGTCCATACAGGCTATGTGGAATCATTCTCCTCGGGCGAACCTTTCGAGGTCCTTCCTGCTTGGAAGCTACTCTTTGTGCTTCTCATACTGTAAGGGGATTCGAACTCTGCTCGTTGGTATTCATTGGACTAGGGGCAGTAATTAGTACTTTCATTACCCATGTTGGCAAGCATTTGCCCAGCGCATTCATTGTTAGGAGTGCTTGCGTATCGCCCCAGCGGCCGAGTTCCCAACATGGTGCTCCAACCCTTTCCGAAAAGCTTGTGTCAGGGTATTACTGTAGCGCGTAGGAGTCGGCGAGATGTAAAGACTAAGGGCTGTAAGCAGGAAGCAGGCAACGCGAGATTTTATTTAGTGGTGATGTTGCGGGGTGCGAGCAGGCTTGAAACACGGAAACCCAAGTAAAGAATTACATGTCAGAAGAGGCGTAATTTGTTGAAATTCATGCAGCGACGTCATTAAGGCCGCTATCGAACAATGACAGCATGCATATTACGAGCTTAGTTCAACCTACGCACATGGTTCGTGCCCACACGTGACTGGTCAGCCATGCCATTTCCCCATTATAATGTTTGGACCCGGACTAATTACCCCTTATACCGCATTGTTGCTTGTCAAACAGCCTGTGTGGAGGTTGGTAGATACGGAGTGATTCGGAATGCCCATCCGCCTGCAGGACCTCGATGCCGAAAATCGCGAACTCCAGGTCCCATGCATGCCGTGGATGCTATGTACAGTGTAGCCGAAGTGATCATCCCTCAGTGACTCAGGCGGCTTGGACAAGTGAGGTACTGGTAGGTCAAATGAAACGTTCATGCGTTGCACGTCTTGGAGTTGAAGCGAAAGCTGTGTAGAGACCACTAGGGACACTGAAATCTGGAGTTAAGGCGCTGCGTTTTAAATCTAAGTTTGAAACGAAGTTACTAAGTCGGTTCAACGCAAAGCCCAATATATACGGTCAGTTTTCGCATCGTTTCTACGACTTTAGCCTCTCATTATGATGCAACAGCGTGACCATCATAGGGATGACAGTAGGAAATACAAACCACTCTTGATGAGGCAGAGCCTTAGAGACTATGTGAACACGATCAGTGAATCGACCCACCCTCGTTTGAGCTTCATGTCTATGCGCACTTTGATTCTCGTATAAGAGTCGCAGACCCTCCAAACTGCAGTTGGAGGGCTGAGCTGGGCTATGTGAGTGTTCTCCGTGCTGAGCCGGGTTGCCAATGCCCGGATGCCTGGGCAGCGAGATGGGACGTCGAGCGCGAGAGAAAGAGACAGAGACTTTGGAGATGGCCTCGAGCACTGTTTGCCCCTGATTGGGAGAGCTGCGGGCAGCAGACCATACTTAGAAACCTAATGAAAACGGACATCGAAGTTGGACGAAAGCTCATTTCCTACCTGGTAGTATGCTGCTGACTAGTCTGGTTCCCCAGATTGTTGCTACAAAAGCAGGCTCCTGACTAGCTTGTGGTGGATACAGATAAGGGCCATGCACGGAATTGCCGCTATCGTCTGTATTTGCCTGCCCTTCCTTGGGAAGGTCACGCCAGCCCGTGCGGAGCTAACCGCGGAACTAGCTTCAGCAGGGGCCCAAGGGGTGTTGCCATGTTAATTGAATACAGTGCACTTCTTGTTTCAGAATTTATTTGAAAGCATGCAAAATTATTTCTTTGGAGTGGGTCGAATGCAACTTACTCACTTGATTTCGCGAGCTTTCATTTCGGTGGGCCTTTGCAGTCGAAATGTGCATTTCATTTCCAGCTACTGTGATGCAGGATAGTCCGCGAGTCTTGCTCGGAGTGCAAAAAAGAAAGGCATCCCCCGCTACACAGCAGCAGCAGGTTTCTTGCAGGTTTCTCCGGTTGGGCGCAGTACTTAGGCCTGTGCTCGGCTGCGTCTTGAAGAAGGTCGCAACCGGCCGTCTCCCAGGAGACTTGAACGCGAAAGCTGCTGGCCCTAACCATAACCTACAGAATTCTACTCCCCGAGTATAGCTGTTTCAAGGCGTACACAGTAGGCAAAACGGGCATCTTTTTGATGAGAGAAGTGATGAGGCAGCTACGGTAGGGAGAGTGTTCCTGCAGCAACTTGCAATCAGGACGACCACCTCGTCCTCTAGTATCCTTGGGCGATTTGAGCAGACATCCTGCATCGAGCCCTTGCTGATGATCTGCCAGGAGTCTCACAATGCAAACCTGCTGCTGCTCTGATCTTTCATAGCTTCCCACAAAATGGAGCAGACTGTGACTGCCCTCGGCTTCCACACGTGCAAGAGTTCCCTAGTAGCCAGGCTTTGCCACGCATGACTCCATGAAAGACTTGCGCAGAGGAGGTTCCAAGCACCCTGGGCGCGAGCATGGCTGCACAAGGAGACCGTGTATAGCAAATTGCACACTCTCATCGAATTCGCTGCAGTTCTTGTAGTGATGGAGAAAGTACTTCTTCCATGGCAGTTTTGGAGTCGTTCCGTGGTCATGGGACGTCTGCATACTTCCGCAGGCTCAGCTGACACTGCAGCTGGAGTCGTCCCTGCAGACGAGCCATCAGCGTTTGGCGGATACTTGTCCATCTTTGCCAGCCAGCTTCCTTCAAGTGACCTTTACGACCGAGACCATTAGTTGTACCGACCTGAGGAGAAGAACCCCACAAGTCCAGAGAGCAAGGATCCCAGGAGGAAAGCGAGGAAGAGCTTGCAGAGGAGCCAGTGAACTCTGCATTTGATTTGCTTCAGTGACTGTTTTATTAGGGAGCAAGCAGCAAAGACTACCGCATGTTCTAGGTGCTGGGTGACGTTCTGCATCTGCAGCAGTTTTACAGATTGGCATCAGGTTGGATTCTTGCCAACAAGCTCGCATGATGCATTTCCTGCAGGAGTTCAGTGAGGCCCGAGGCGGCGACGGAAGCTCCGAGATGTGGGAAGATCAGGAGCCCTGCAGAATTTATTTTGTTGTACGATCCCTAGGCTGGCAAGGTGCCGTATTGTTGACACTGTCTGCTAGTCAAAAACAAGGTGCGCCCTTTTAAAGATTATATGAGCCACTGTCTAAACTCCCAGTATCCCCCTTAATAACCCCTATAGTAGTCCCCTATATACTCCCCTATATAGTCCCCCTTTAAGGAGTTTAGACTATGGCTCATATTGTAAGCCTTAAGAGGGCCACAAATACAGGAGACCAAGACTAAGGCTTCCCTAAGCCTTCCTTCTTGTGCGGTATTCTTCTGCCCCCCTAGGCCTTGAGCTTAGCTTACGTGGGTCGTGGGGGTTTTTGGGATTGCGGTTTAGGGGGTTAAGGGGTTTTGTCGTGCTAGGGATGTATCGGGCCCTAAGATTGAATATGGTCTCTTAATATGGGGCCCCTTATGGCTGTGTTTTTTTGAAGCAGGCTTGGGCGGCCACTCCGCAACATAGGTTCGAAACAGAATTCTCTGATTCTGGCTTGCGACAAGCACCGTTGCGACGAGGTTCATTTGTGGCGCATACCTGTGTCAAGCATTCGCGACAAAGGTATGTAACAACAGGCCGCGCCAAAGGTGTATATAACATGGTGTGGGGGTGAGCGCGACAGATTCAGAGCCATAAAATGCGTTTCCTGAGAGGTTTCCGAACCCAAGGTAGAGTCGATTTCTGAGCAGTGTGCCGCGACCACCTCGGCTCCCGCAGCAGCAGTGCAAAGGGCACGCGCTGCCTTGGAGCCTATCTTTGCCTCTTGGACTGATTCTGACAGCCTTTTGAGACAACAACTGCATTTGTTGAACCCAAGTCCCCTCATTTCCATCTTTGGGGATCTTTCATGCTAAGGGATGCCATCTTGAGTACCGCACGCCCCCAAAGAAGCCTCAAACAAATCACCACATGATCTTCAATCAACCCTTCTTTGGGGCCCCATTCGGTGGATGCAGGAAATCTTGAGAAATTTAGGATCCCACAATACTGCAATTCCTAAAACGTAGAGTACATGAGGTGGTGCATGATTATCTGATTTCCTCCCCTACAACCCTCATATTGTATACCCCTGTAACCGTATGTAGCCCTATATAACCCTGTATCCCACTATAACCCATATAGAACTTACTGGTGGTTCGTGGGGAATTAACCCCTATATAACAGATTCCTTTATTCCCTACCAACCACATAGACCCTAAACCCCAGAAACCCAAAATACTCTAAACCCTAAACCCCAAATACTCTAAACCCTTGTAAACCCTATATTAATACACTAAACCCTAAATACCCTAAACCCAAAATCAGCTTGGGGTTGCGTCCCAGGGGGACCTGAGCAGCCTTAAGCCTGCTTGCTTCATTCGTGCCATCGGCTTGCAGGAGAGCTCTGGGAATTAGGATTTAGGGTTCAGGTTTTAGTAAAGGGTTCAGGGTTTAGGGTTCACGTGCAGGGGGAGTCGCCACCGGGATCTGAAACCTGTTGCAAAAGGGTTCAGGGTCTAGGGTTCAGGTTCAGGGTTTTGGGGTTTAGGGCAGGAGTCGGGGTTTAGGGTTCTGGGCTTAGGGTGCGGGTTCAGGGCTTGGGGTTATCAGGATAAACACTACCCACATTGGGTCCAAAAGGGTAGCAAGTATACCTGCTTTGTGCTTTTTGAATCCTAAGATGCCCAAAGCTCGGTAACATAACATACTTTGGGGGCCCAAGAAGACAAAAGGTGGTGCATGGTTTCCTCCATACACAGTAGGTCTATGTAGAAGAATGTAAGAGGGGAGACATAATGCATCCCTTCTGCAAGGTTGCATGAAGCTTTCTGAGGGTTTGAAGTCCTTGTCACGGGCCGATTTCTCTCAGCGTTACATACGGGACCTCCAATGACTAATGCTATGATGCATGAATCTGAGAGCAAGGTCTTCGCTCGGATTCAGAAGGATTCAGCTAGAGGGTGTAATGGGAGGCCAAGAAGCTGACCCAAAGATCATGGCCAGAGCATGAACATGATGAGAAGATGTCCAAGGCCTTTGGAACTACTGGTGATAATAGAAATCCTGCACCACCCTCAATTCGCCACATCATACTGCACGAATTACTGTAGTTGGAGGCCCTAGGTGGTGCAAGATTTCCCCCATCAACATTCATCAACTGTATCTCAGCACTTTGACACAGCATGTCTTTGACAGCTGCCAGGAGTCGCCTGCTGTACTTGCTGGTGCAATGCTTTGCGTCGCCGCATGGCTTTGTCATATGCCTTGGTGGACTTGCAGTGTGAAATTGTCGCTGTGTCAGAAGCACCTGAAAACTGGTGCGGCTTGCAGGTCCATGTGTCTAACGTGTGTTTATATTACAGCGTTTTCCTTAGCAGTGCTACGAGTATAGCACTTTTCTAGCAGCTAGTCTTTCTGACATATAAAAATCATATTATGTACATCTATGAGTCTAGTCTTTGCTCCAAGGCTTTCCTAGCTCTCCCTGAGTTGGCCTGGCGATTGGGTCCGGTCCCGGAGACGTTCGCATGAGCATGGCATTAGCCGTCGTGGTGAGCTGTAGACGACCTTGACCGAAGCAGAGCGTAGTTAGTACAATTAGCAGGTCGATGCCTAGCTTGCCCCTTCAACACTTGCTGGCTGTTCTGCTGTCACATGCATCCAGCCCACTGCTGTTGCACATCAAATTCGAAGACTTCTCCCACACTGGTGGGTAATTAGCATTGTCACGCAGACTGTGGTCTGTTTGCGCATGCTGCTTTGCACCTGTGCAGTCAAGGGGCATCTCTAGGTCCACAGAGCTATCTCCGGGACCCTTCAGCCATGCCGCGCAAAAGGAGCATGCGATCAACAGCATGCGTGCCTGGCAGACTGTCATTCACGCAAGATGTATGCAAAGCTCATAATGCCGTACTAAATCTATAGTAACGGATGATGAAAAGAAAAGGATGCGGAGATGGAAGAATAATGCCATCATGAAATTCCAGCAGCGGCTATTTGGGTAATACGGAAAGCTTTAATTAAGTAGCTTCGGAAGATACATACGTAGTTAAGTTGGCATTCCCAAGTCCGCCCCAGAAGCCCTGCTTATGCATTGTAGCCCTAAACCTGTGTTCCTTGAGGTCAGGGTTCTTGCTCGCACCGCTAAACGAACGTAAGCCTGGCCTGAAAACGGATGCATCAGTTTCAGTACAAGCAGTATCGAACCATGAAAGACACAGCATATTCGCTGTTCGTCAGATAGTTCCTTTCCTCCTACGTTTATTCCAAGAAAGCTGTTATTCCTACCTTATCTACTGAATCCCTGTACCTGGCTTCTATATCCTAACAAACTCCTTCTACCAGACCATCTGCCTTCCTAAGGACTGGGCCATGTGGGCCGGGCCCTACGCCTATCCTCGAGACAGCTGTCCCCTGCCGAGCACGACTGTGCCAGCAGCTCCACTCAAAGCTGAGGGGCTTCAGAGTTGTTATATAGGGTCAGAGTTAAATATGGCCTTTTTGAGGTTGTATAGATGCTAAAGGTTGCGTGGGGTGTAATATGGGGTGGCAGGGGAATGATTGAATCAGGGGATTTTGGCTACAAAGCAGATACTCATACTGTTTTTTGCTTGCAACTCTTCCTTGCAAACAAGCAGCCTGGGCTTGGTATTCTGGGTCGTCATTTTGGTGCCTGCGTGCTGAGCGAATCGCGGTCAAATTCCCATGGAAGTCCATGAGCACAAGCCAGGTTGAAAAAAGATTCCACAAAAGGTGCACATCCAACATGATAAGCCGAGCGCTGCCCAAGTTACAGCACAGTGGGATGAGCTGCCAGGCAAGACACCTTCCGCGACTTTCACTCTGTACCTCAGGGCAGCAGCGGTCTCAGCATGCAAAGATGTTTACCCACTGGAGCCTTGTTAGGCTGCTGAGGGCAAGGCATTCAGAATCCGTTTGCTCCCCAATCTTCGCTTGATCACCCTCGCTTTGTGAAAGCGTTTCGTGGTCCGAGGCTGGTGAAGCATGCCGCAGTACGGGGCTGCAGGCACACCAGCGTTCAGCACTCGAGATGCCTCAGCTCTGTGGCTAGTAGGAATGATACTGCAGAGCGCGCTCTGAAACCACTGCAACTTTCGCGGGCGCAAACCGCAAAACCTCCGGCGTATGGCATAAAGGATTGCCGGGGTTCTCTTTGGGGATTCCATAAAGTATTTCCATAGCTTGGAATCCTTAAGTCTTAAGTTGAACTTTGTCACATGCATCCCTTCCTGAAGCCGCCAGGCTCCCAATGTTGGTAGCAATTAAGCTTGCGCACTCAATCTCAAAGAGTCCTTGGACGTTTACCCTTCCTCCAACCCTTCATGAAGGCAATAGCTTTACATGTCTTTGTAGGATCCTGTTTGGAAACCTCCTCCTTGCAGGGCTCCTGGACATGCTTTGACGGCTTCCAGGGCACCATGCAAGCATTGACTTGGGCCGCGAAGCTCAGTCGATTTGTTTGAGGTTTTCAGCTTTTGAAACATGCAGTACTTTGGTTCTGGTGCTGTCAAACGTTCTGGTGTTGTATATATGCTTATTAGGTAGTGGGACAGACATGGTTATACGATCTCATCGTGGGGAAGGTTCTGATGTCTTGCATCTTGGCTCCAAGTTGATGTATTTGAGTACTGCAACCCGCTTCAGAAGGTTTAGAAACCCAGCCAGGGTCATCATTCTGACGTTCCTGACATTCCTCCTACAGCTTCGAGTCATGTTGTTAGTTACTGTTGTTTGGTACTTCGATTATGCTTAACATTTGCAGTCGGTTTTTTCATTGTCTTCATATCCGAAGTAGAGCACGTAGTGAGGGTAGCGCGCAGGACTTCTTGAGGCAGTTATCGGAGGACAACCGCTCAGAACAGGAGTCTGGTCGCGTTTGCCGTCTTCACAGTTGATGCTGAGTCATTTAATGAATGTACCTCCTCTGCGAGTATTTGCCGAAGCTTGTGACCAGTGAATCCTACCTTCTCACAAGCATGCCCAGGTCGGCAGCTGCATTACGTTTGAGTTTCACAATGAGAGCGATGCCGAGTTTGCCAACATTGAAGAGAGCATCATCGATGCTGAGGCTGACGAGTTAGCTCAACGGACGGCCCACGGGGACATATGTTTTACCTCTTCCGTGTACATATTTATTTCGTCAGTGTGTGCTAGCATCAAGTCCTTCACATACTGGCCCCCCGTTAGTATCAAGGACCCCATAATCAAGTATCAGTCCCAAGAGAGCAATTAGATGAGGATCCTTGTTTGGACCACTCATCTAATTATGCAGAAGCCCTTTGCCCTAACAGGAGGACCTGCGAGACCCCGCGCAGCAGGGTGTCGGAGGTAGCTGCCGCATGGCCTTTGCCGAAGGCAGCCACGCCCGCAGCTCAGAGTGCTCAAGCTGGTCCAAGTGGCACTGTCCTAGAGAGTCGCGATAGGGTTCACAAATGTGGGTGCAGATGTATGCAAGAATAGTATGCAAGCATAGTTTATTGAGGCAGCATGCCTGGAAATGCTGATGAAATACCAACCTGAGGGTTCTTTCAAACAGGGTCAGCTAGGTTGGGATTTTGACATCACGCATTCTCACGCACAAGCACTCACACATGGTCCGTGCCTGGTGATACATCAGCTGGGACTGATGAGCTCTCCAGCTTCATATTATGGGACATGCCTGGCCATGCTCGGAGTGGCACAGAACCTTAAGTTTTCCACATATGCACACCAAGATCACATAAATCCTGGATAGCTATGGTTTTGCATAGTTGGGCTTCGGCGAGCGCTGCAATCAAGCTCACAGTTGCAAATGAAATGGATTTTTGTCAAAAGGACGGAACACAGAGGCAGCAACAGCCCCATCAGGCGGCGATCTTTTGCAGGGTTGACATGAATCAACTCGCTGTGGGACAGGCAACCGTTTCCATCTCAAGGGCACGAATCTTTTGCGGGTCTGCCCACAACCTCCAATGAGCTGCGGGAAGTATATAATATACCAGAGGAGCCCTGGGATCGTTGCAACTGAGCAGATGGATCTGAGGAGATGAGCTTGACTTTCAGAACAGCACAGGAAGCTAGTCCGGCCCTAAGCTTCTGCCAAGCCCAAACATCATCCTGAAACCATAAAGTAGTTTCCATGTTCTTTCCACCAACTCGTTATCAACATATTCCTATATATACATATATGTCCCATGATGTTGGTTTCAGGCCTTTGTGGGGCGACTGGGGATACAACGGAAGCTTCAGCAGTTTGGAATGCACAGTGGTTGTCCCGTTATGACTAGATTGTGTATGGAGGAAATCTGGGAAATCTTGCACCACCTTATGTAGGCGAGTCCAGACATCACAATAGTATGGAGATATATGGAGATTCTAAGCGGCATACGGGGAGCAAAGCATCAGGGTTTCTTTAATTGAGTGTAAACACTTCTGCCACGGCTTCTGTGACTTCCAACCTCACTTGGCAGCCGGCTGAGGTCAAACCAAGGACTGACTCGCGAGTGAGGGGGAAGCTGGCTCAGGGAAACCACTTTGCTTTTTTTTTTTTTTTTTTT
>CAJNIZ010043423.1:27743-56491 GCA_905231905.1 Symbiodinium pilosum
CTATATTATACTGTACTATATTATATTATACTATATTATACTGTACTATATTATACTATACTATATTATGTTATATTTTTAGATAAGATACTATATTGTACTATAATGGGGTTTCCATTTTTCTTTCCATCATCCCTATGTAACATCAACTTCTGAGACTTCATGGCTCCCGATACAGTCGCTCCTTCAGGCTTTTACCTTATAGTCCCCCCTTAAGTAGATGGAATATGCGGTATATTGGGATCTTATTATAATGTACCCAAAGCCATATTCTATCTACTTAAGGAGGACTATATCTACAGAAGATCCGAAACCACGGTGAAGCAGTTGGCTTCTTTCAAGGCAGTACGCATCTGTGCTGATACGGGGAGGCGGTTCTTTTTATGCGTCACACGCTCCACACTCACCAGAAACGATAATCTCAACAGAAAGCCCAAACCTCGGAAAAACAGATGTAGCACCAACTCTCAAATGACCATCAGCTCTGACAAGAAATGAAACACGGACATCTGATTTGAGCAAAGACTGAGATAGTAGTGGTCAGAGGGTCACAAGGCTCAAAATCGGTAGGCGTTGTATCAACAGCCAGAATAGAGGCAACAACATGTTTTGCGAAAATTCTATAAGTATTCACGGAATAGGAAGACAGGTGTACCTCCAGCACCACGCCTCAAATCCTGTTTCGCGGTTGTTATAGTCTGCCCTGGCTAACTAACGTATCACCCGCTTTCATGCGCTCTCATCGGAAGGAGGGGCATTTGGAGCTCTTCGTCGGCCAGCTCGGGCAAGGCTTTAACAGTTATGGTCGATGCCACCCTCGCCACGGTCCTCCTCCGCATCCTCACCAGTTCATGGTCGCAGTAACATAGAAGGAGTGGAAGTCTTTGTAGGAGCAGGCGTAGGAGTAGGGAAGGTAGGACAATTGTGAGCGAGGGCGGTGGGCACGGTGGCGGTGGTGGTAGCGGCGGCGGAGGCAGTCAGTAAATCAAATGCCAAAGTTTTTGTGCATCGCAGGCCAGCCGTGCTTCTGGCAGCGCGGAAGCGCCAGTAGCGAACCAGATGATGGGCAAGGGTCTCGGTCCCTGTCCGCCTCAGTTGTGGAACCGGGAGGGGGCGTGTAGCCGGCCTGTAAGGGGTTGTTTACGAGTCAGCTGGCTATGCTGCGTTACCCAGACCATTGATCCTCGAACTGAGTCAGTTTGAGCACCACCGACACACCGATTGCTTAGACATGTGTTCAGCTCCTGAGCGTAGCGCGAAGCTACAGGGTTTGGGTAAATCTGTTGCAAAGGTCGGGAACCCATGAGAATCTTCCACCGTTGGTGCTGGCCTGCATCTGAGATAGGTTTTAAGCTAGATGTATCTGCAAGGTCTAGCCTTGGCATGATTGACAAGTCAGAATTCCAGATTTGGGCTGCCAACGCTGCAACCGTTGCGGCACCCATGGCTCGTGCGCATGCCCAATCCAATCTCTGCGACTGATGAGGTGCTGACGATGGGGATGTTTTTTGGGACTGGCCCGACGCCGCCTCCGACTGGAATACCGCCAGGGCTTCCTTCCTTGGAGGCGAGAGCAGCAACCCTTGTCAAGCTGCGGAGACTTCAGATGTATGCTGCCGCTACTGGTGCCCGGAAACTTTGGAAGTTCTTTTGGAACTCCAGGATCTTTTAGCAGCCGTTCAGAGTTTGTGAGCGCGAAGCTCGCGCCAAGCTAAGCAAAGCTTCAAGCTTCCTACATCGACAGGCTGCCACACATATATACATATTAATATACATATATACCTATACATATGTATATATACATATGCACATGCAATGGGGAGTTCAACGTGTGAAAGACGTCGAACCTCAATCTCAGTGTGCTTTTCAAAACACACCCCCGCTATGGATGGAGGAACCAATCTGCCATCCTAATATAGACCCTCAAGCTGACAAATGCAGTGTTTCGGCGATGCTCAGAGGTGCAAGCGTTCCCATCCACCCTAATTATCACCCACAGAAGCTGAGCCACTACTCGTGCCAGGCTGCCTCAGCGCCATGGCCTCAGCATATCCTGGTTGGCAAAAGCAAAGCTGGCAGTCGGATTGCTACTGCTCGTACCATGGTGCAGGAGTGAGCAGGGTCCAAGCACAGTAGTATCTTTACAGGTACTATCCGAATAAGAACTGAAGAGAGATGGCAGCAAGGTGCGAGTTAATCGCGGACCTCCGTGCTTGAAACGGTACGGCGCGCAGGCTTCATCATCCAAGCTCATCGCAGCCCAAGCGGTGCAGAACTCAGGCTGTGGTCGGACATCACTCAAATTTTGCAGCTTCGAAGAAACGACGGGGTTCCGACGCCTGCTCAGGTTAGAGAGTAACTCTCCGGCGACGGGAAGTACAAGCAGGTGTGGCACCTAGGGCCTTGGGGTCAGGCCGCAGAACATGTCTTTTTGAAGAAGCTGGTTGCTGTGCAACTGAATTAGAGTCCTAGGCGTGTGGATTGGTGAGCCAATCCCCCAAAAACATTCTTGGGCAGGTCTTACAGCTCTCCGGGTAGCAGGGTTGGTGTGGCAATTCGGTCATCATATCTTTCAAAAGAATGCTCTGGGACTGCATGTAGAGTGTTGGGCTGCCCTTTGCGAGCTCAAGCTTAGGTAATTCTGCGGACAGCGTGCTACTTTGCTGAAACTCCTGCTGGCCCAGCACATGCCACGAATGGCAAATGTGCCGTCGGGCGTGTAAGTTCTTGCTACTGCATCTACTGGTACACATTAGTGGCTGGCCGCGGGCCAGGCTTGTGAAGGACTTTTGGCACAAGAACTAGGCTTTTCAAAGGAGACTGCTTCAGGTTGTTGCTGCAAAGCATTAAGCAAATTGGCTCAACAAATATGGAGTCGGTCCCGCATTTGAAGTTTTGTACTGGGCGTTGTAACAGAGCCTGCGGATGCCAGCTAAGCGGCCCATTCGCACTGGCTGGCAACCTTACACACTTAAGCTACGTACTCATTAGCCATTTGATCTTAGGCATAGACAGTACAGGCAGGAATACGGAAAGGGGGCCTAAAGCAAGATGATCAGTGGGCCGCTTGAGCTGTACATATGTGGCATCCTGGCTGCCGCTTCTCGTGGACACTGCTTCCATCTTCCTTCAAATTACCAATCTTTCTGGAATGCCTGCATGGACACACAGGGCGCACACTTGGAATGTGCTGAAAGGCCAGCACATGTTGTTGAAAAGTCATTTCTAGATGTATCTCGCAAGTTGTGATCCCTGAGTGACTGCCTGCCATCTGTGGGAACACAAGCCTCCGGCCCTGACTCGCAGCGTTCATGCTGTCACGGGTCGATTACATCTCCAAAATTTTGGTAGGGCCGAGCGTGGCATTAGCAACACATAGTAGATGCCGCCTAGCGGCCCGGCACACTCTTCGCGGGCCCGAACGCTGTCTGAAGCTTGTGCCCTGAGCAGGGCTGGAGGAATTCATAGCCATAATAGCCATCCCCTGAGCCACGTGACCGTGGCAAGCGCTCGCTCGGCGCATAGGGCACATGAGAAGCCGACAGGAGCATGGGGCAGTCGCAAGAAGGTGGTAAGGCTTTCCACCCAGAAAGGGACCTAGAAGAACTGGATCAAGCATGATTCGCAGCATCAGCCTGCCTCCACTTTCTGAGCGCTGTCCTCAAGGAAGAATGACGCAGGGGCCAGGTTGCTGTGGTGTCGCTGACAAAGACAGCTGCGGCTCTCCTTGTGGTCGTGACTCTGACCTAGTCGACGAGATCATGACACGTGCTTGCATGGGCCTTTGACACAACTTCAGGGTGTGGCTCTGAAACATGGAGCTGCGCCATGACCCAAAATACAGATGACTTCTTAAAACATGCACCAGGACACCTTCTCAGCTCCTCAACCTGAAGATTGGATTCCTATGTAGGTCCACATCATGTCTACAGATTGCCACTCTATGCATTACCCCAAACTCTACACCCTGAACCATTGCTGGGCATACCTGCCATGCCAGCCGTTCCAGTCACAAAGATCTGCGCCCAGCGACTGTCGGGAGACCAGGAAGCTCTTGAGGCGGGGATTTCACAAACATAGGGGTATACGGTATCTTCAATTGGCGCTACAGGATTTTTATGGGGTTTAGGGTTTCCCAAAATTAGGGGTACCTTTTTGCGAGTCTATATCCGCAATTTAGGACAATCAAATGGAACATGAAATGGAAACGGGATTATACAGGGGTTTACAGGGGATTGCTGGTTACCCAAAATGAGGGGACTCCCTTTTGGAGTCCCTCCACTACTGTCAGGGTTATGGTCTTGTGGGGTCTGTGTTGGGGTCCCCCCTGTTTTTTTGAAACAATCAGGTGCCTTCAGACCTGCTTGTGGCCGAGCTGGAAAAGCGTCTGCGGAGCATCTCCACACCTGGTTTGATCTGGCACCTTGGCACGAGGAGCAACTGAACTGGGAGTTTCTCAAGCAAAAGACAGACCCCCATAATCCCTTTGTAACACCATATATCCCTAGCGTCCCAGAGGGCCCCACAGTTTTCAGAAGCCCCAACCTTATGAAGAAAACAATGTCCCCAGGCTAGGCTTCCAAAGCTTCGGTCGGACGCAAAAGGACTGTACCGGGGACCCCAAGCAGGGAACCCCAAGAATATAGTAGGCGTGGAGATGATAGGCATATGGGGGATTGTCAAAATTATGGTCCCTTTTGGGGTCCCTATTATAATGCAGCGCCTAATTTAGGGGACCGAAAAAATGGGACCATAATTTTGACAATGCCCCATATACATTTTTTCCAAGGTTTTACCGCGGCCGACCTCTGGAGGAGCTGCCCAGGCCTCTTCCGGCCCGGCTGGTTCTCCGGGAGGGTTTCGCCCGCCGGGACTGGAGCTCGTGGAGGCAGGATGTTCTGAGTCAGTACCTGGAACCCCAAAGTACGTAGAATAATGGGTTCGCGGACCCTTTTTTGAGGGGGTTCCTGCTTGTGAGTGATCTATAGACTCTAGCCTTTCCTTCCCTAATCTGATTTCACAGTTCTGCGAGTGTCGCTCCACATGTTGATTTCTGGGTCACAGGGGAAGATCAGCTTCAAATCTTACATGAGCCATGTAGTCAAAGCTCCTAGTATCCCCCTTAAGAACCGTATAGTGATTCCCTATATGATCCCCTATATAACCCCCTTTAAGGAGTATAGACGATAGATCACATCGCTATGAAGCAAGGCAATCAAACCCAGAGGCATGGAGCTTTACCAGTTCAAGTGTTGCCGAACCGGCAATTTTGCTTCAACCCTTCCACCCAAAACCATGATACGGTGTTACTGGGGATTCTTTTTAAGGCCTACTATATGGATCCATTCCTCCTAGTCCCTAAACCACTGGCAAATCTGAAAACTGTTGCCACGCCTTCACAGGGCTCCGACTACATGCACAGTTCCTGCATCGCACCTTGGCATGGCAGTAGCGCCCAGTGAACTCCAACTGTATGTCTAACAGCTGGCAATGCAAAATGATTGCGCCCTTGGTTAGCTGTGCCCATTGAAAGGCCTGACTGCACCACGCGATGGAACACAAGCCAATACAGTTAACCCTAGCTACTTGTTGTAGGAAGCCATGATCATGAGAAAGTGGGGGCTTCCAAGGGTGTCATTTAAGTGGTCTCCTTTCCACCTGTGGCGGCTTCAGACATTGGTGCTGCGTTGCACGGTGTCCTCCTTAAAACCATGTTTCTGCTGTACTTTGCACGCGTAAAAACCTGCACTCCTAAACCCGACACTGTGCCGCAAGCCCAGTCTCTGCCCGCGGAGCGCCGCAGCCATACAGCTCCGCCGGTCGGCTGGGAAGGGATACCCCGCTGCCCTCAAGTAGGTTGGTTTTGGGTTTGGTTGGTGTTTGGGTCGACCAACCCCATAGGTCAGACACTTCCGGGAATCTTGTCATAGAACTCGAACACTTCACATGAAACGCACCCACTCCAAGGAAGCTCCGTATCAAAGTGCAAAGGGTTGAAAATTTGTGCTCTGTCAAAAGTCCTGGAGATTCTGTGAGCAGAGAGGCGGGCGGGGCCAGCGCCTGACCTGAGATTGCAGGTAAAATATGTAGAACTTTCAAGAAGAAAGAGACTGAAAAGGAACGGTCCTACTGTGCTATAGTGACGATCGTTAGAGCTGTGAACTATTCTGACTTTAATCTGAGTGGAACTCCTGCTTGGTAGGGCCTCGCAGTCTGTTCCGGACACCTGTCTCGTCTGCCGTGGCTTCGAGGACATCTCAGAAACCAGCACTTCTTGATCACGAGTCAGAATTGTCCGTGTTTGCCTAGGGCTTATAGAAGGCTTATAGCATGTATGTGATTTATTGTTCCATGGGCTTTCAGTAAGGGCATGGGTTCATCGCAGCTTTTGTTTGAACGAGCTGAGCTCATGAAACTGTCCCTGATCCGTTGTTAACATGTCCCTTGGCAGCGCAAACGATATGTTTTTTCACCTGCAGCTCGAGTGCGAGGATCAGCAAGGCTCAAGAGGCGATCGCTGGCTTTATGCAAATTCTGAGGTTCCTTTGTCGCAAGTCTTGGGATGCTCACGCTGCGATGGCGGCAAACCATGCTTTGGTAGATCACATTGGCTGTCAATCTGTTTCTGTTCAGGTGCTTGCGCGAGCCTTTGCATCCTTCGCATGGCGCCCTGGTAGCAACATGAAACCGAAGACCGAGCAGCTGCAAAGGACAAGCAGATGCAGTGTTTAGGTGAATAGTGGAGCCCAGATGCAAAAAGGTGAATAGCGGAGAATCAAACGGAACAACAGAAAATAAAATGGACACCGCTATTCAGGGTTTAGGAATTTCTCAGGCGGCGGCTCGTGCTGCTGAGCTGTGAGAGGCGCGGGGCAAACGATGTTTGCCGATTTGCCGGCTCGGCGCATCAATGCTGGTTTCGTCTGGGTTGGCCTCTGCAGAAACCAGGTAGAAGCCACGTATCAGAAAGAAAGTCTGAATCATTGCAATACTAGCCAGCAGTGTGTGTAAGCATGATGACGACAAGAAGAATAAGTGCAAGGAGCGCACATGTCACTCCTACAAAGTCAGAGGTTGTTAGATATTGTAGAGTAAGGCAAGGCAACACGTAAGACACATTTTAGTAAATTCTAGCAGAAGATGACAGGCTGGAATCTCCGACGTAGCAACAATTATTCGTGATGAAGGGGGAGTGGGAATGCGGATCCCCACAATCATCTCTACATTCCGCAAGTGATAGTCCATACATACATTTTGTAAGTCCATGTCGTATACAATATTGCCTGTGACCACTCGCAGCCCCTCCTAAGCAGCGTCAGCATCAGTATAAACAGGTGGGACGTCCAGCTGCAGGGGGATGCTGCTGGGCGTCGAGTGCAGCTTTTGCAGCTCCGCTCGGAGACTTGGATGGCGGGTCGAGGGGACCTGATGCCAGAATGTATAGCACAGGGGGTTTGCATAAACATCCCTTGGAACGTTGCTTTCTATTCATGATCTTTACAGGATTCTATACAAATCATTCTGTCTGTCATGATGGTAAGTAGGTCCGATAGCAGCACACAGGGTGAGGGTTTGAGGGTCCTTGGTGAAAAAAGCGTTGGCCAGGGGTCTCAGGGGAAGTGCTGGGTAAGCCACCAAAAGTCACTCTGCAATGACATGGGCAATATCCCTTGGAGGTACAGCATGCCTCCAAGATGGTGTCCCTTGCACAGTGTTTTCGCTGACGCTGGAAAGACTCAGGATTTGGAGTCCATCAGGGTGGCTCACGATGTTCTTCTGACAGAGGCTGGTTTGGCGTGTAGCCTGCCCAGTGCCTTATAGACTCTACCACAAAAGTAAGCACATTGCACAAGCAAGCCGCAGCTGAGTGTATGTCTTTCCCTGTTGTCGTTCAATCTTTTTCATACCGGCGATCTGCCACTCGAACGTCGCTGCAACAAGTCCGCATGAACACTTTGCGGCCGCGCCTACTCGCAACGCGGCTTGTGATTTTCCTGCGCGGTCAACTCGCGTGTTGATAAGCGATGCTTCGCTGTGCAGTCCGTGCTGTTCAGTACCAGAATGCCAGTTGAGCTGTCGTTGTGTTGTCCTGTGGCGCCAAGTCTAGTCCAAAGCCACAGTATCGCCCTAGTATCACTACAGCTGCCCTTAATGTTGCAATTACCACAACTGATTTGCTGTTAAAGCAGAATTTGATCCCACCATGCAAGGAGCCCGTAGGCAGACTAATAATTACCATAGTGACTATGCTTAGCCGTCCTTTAGACCAGCTGGTATAGGCTGAAGATAGTGGCGGAACCTGGCCCTTCGGCGTGGCCCACTTGCATCTGGAATATGGTTGAGAACAGGAGTCCCCGGATCTTGAGCACATATTCTAGAATACTACATGAGCTATAGTCTACACTCCTTAAAGGGGGTTATATGGGGGATTATATTGGGGATTACTATAGGGGTTATTAGGGGGTATACTAGGAGTTTAGACTATGGCTCATATAAGGTAGGCCCCGAAGTGAAGATTCCTTTTTGTAAGAAGGCCTTAGACTCCATGCTCTGCTCCGGCGCTAGGGGTGGGTACATGTAGTTGGCCTCATGTCCCTCATTTACTCGCGCCTGCCATTCAAACTCTCAGCTAGGAGATAGCCTCGTCTAATGGAATGCATCAACAAGACCAGACCTTAGAGAATCATCCGAAATCTATAGCACGGTCTTTTGTCCGATGTACCTGAGCCTGTTTGGTCTGGTTCCATGGCCAATCTAGGGATCTCGGGGCACGTGTGGCAATGCTATGTCTCGGCGATTGTTGGGTGTTTGCTTGTGCTCGCTAGGCTAGACTGTTGTGTTACGATCCGCACTCTCTGATGCCACAGAGCTTCCTGAGGAAGAGTCGCGCAGAGAGGTGGAACATGCCATCGCATCTGACTGCAAGAGATGCGAAGACCTTGCCAGCGGAGATGCCCTGTGCCTCGGCTTCCCTTCAGACCCAGCAGGAATGACACTTAATGTTTTGCTGAGCCTTAAGCTTAGTGCTAGGCGTATGCTAGCCTTACCTCGTCTGCAACACAGGCACAACAGCCGGACAGAGCTAAGCAGATTATCTTCTGAAGCGTCAGCGCCACTTCACAGGTACAACATGGCCATCCTTCGGTTGATGCAGCCCACCCAGTCGGGTGCACAGCTGCATCAGGCATCGGAGCTCCCTGGCCTGCTCTGAGCATCCTGAGACCTCCCCCAAGACACGAATACACCCAAATGCCCCAATTCTGATTACAGAGCTGAGTTAGTTATGGAGCTCCGTCGCCGGGGCTCCATACGATTGACTTGACCGGTGCGTTCTTGGCTTGCCGTGGGCGTGTATTCTAAGGTTCCTGCAGCGTACCCCAGCGGCATCCAGCAAGATGACGAAATAAGGAGGTGTAAGCGGGGCGTGTAATGGATTTAGTCCTTAGCTAGTCCTCCTTGAACCGTAAACCCTCACACCCCTCTCACACATCCCGCAGCGCCCCATGAGGATTGCTTCTAAACTCGCAAGATAGAATAGAAGGGCCGGGTGGCGAGGCTGATCTACTATCCTCAGCAGAAATTTATACGAATGAAATGAGATTTTCACGATTCACCTGTAAGTACGCAAACTTGAAACCGGGAACTACAGCTGACAAGCGAAATTCAGGATGTTTCTTGGAGCCATGCCAGCCCCATAGCAAGCGCTCTGGCTTTTAGCCAGTGACCTTCCAGGTCTGGGTGGTGCATTTGCTGCTAGTCCAGGAAGCACCGAATAGAACGTGGTACGAGTTCACTGTGGAGTTCGGGAATTCGGAGCCAGAAACGTGTAACTAGCTAGCTGCTTGCACCACCCCGCTGTTGTCATAACATTTCCTGATCCGCTGCTGTTCAACATTTTGCTCAGGAACAATGAAGCTAGCGTCTCCCTTAGTTCTCAGACAAACCCTCGCCCAAGTTGACAAGCAGCTACTACTTGTAGCAGTTCATTCGTGAGTAGTTGTTACTCAGAGCATTGGACTCAGCGAGGGCTGTGTGGAGAAACGCAGAGAGGGGGTTCATACGAATTGATACCATGCTCCCTCCGCCCCAAAGCAAACAAAAGCTCACAACCCTAGCCCTAAACCCAGAACGTAATACTTTCTGCACAAGAAAAGCCTACGTCGGACATGAATCACTGTGTAATCAAATGTTCATTTAGTTGTCCATTGCCATTTCTCCTCCATTAGTGGAGGTAGTATCCCTAAACCCTATATAAATCCCACACAACCCCTATTTGATCCCTCCCATGTCCAGTAATATGGGGAAATATTGATTGTAGCCCTTACCCCTAAACCCTAAACCCTTAAGCCCGAAACCCGAAACCCAAAACCGTAAGCCCTAAACCTTAAACCCTAAACCAATGTGCTGCCTTGCCGGACGGGACAGTATCTGCCGTGCTTGCTGTGTGCGATGCGCGTGTCTAAACCTTAAACCCTAAACCAGTCCTCCAGCCAAGGTAGCCTGGCCTTAGAGCCCAGCCCTTGGGCGCAGCAGCTCTTAGAGCGGCTACAAGCAGCTCTGAGCTTCGAGTCCATGGAGGACAGGAACATGTATGAGCTATACTCCTTAAAGGGGGATCATCTAGGGGGTTATATAGGTTTAGGGTTTAGGATCTAAACTCCTGAAAGGGGGATCATCTAGGGGTTTGTATCGGTATTAGGGTTTAGGGTCTAAACTCCTTAAAGGGGTGATTTTGTACGGGACTATACAGGGGTTAGGGCCTAAACTCTATAAGAAGGGGGATATTTCGTGGGGGGTTATAGGGGGGAGTAAGATGGGGGCTAGTAAGGGGGATCCTAGGAGTTTAGACTAGAGCTCATATGAGAGGGTTCCATGATTTTTTGGGATGTTACGTCCATTATGGAAATTCAATTGGAAAATGAAATGGAAAATGGCAATATAGAGTGGCTTATCGAGATTTGGGTTGCCAGAAATTAGGGGTTCCATTTTTGGGGGGTCCTTACAGTCAGGATTATCGTATTTCGGAGGCTATGTGGAAACTACCAGTTTCTCATCCCGCTGGCTTTTCAGGATCCTTATTGATTTTTGAGGGTAGATGTGGTATACTAGAACATATAGAAGGCTTGAGATAATTGCCATTGTCCCGTGTGATCACCATAAGCGAGCTGGGGCCCAACCCAAGGTATGTAGCGAAGCATACGATGGTTTCAAGATGCTACTGCTGGACATATCACAGTGTGAATGCCCGCTTACTACAGTTCCTGTGAAGAGACACCACATGCAGCAGCTGCTTCACACGTTATAATAAGTGCACATGTGTGTAAATGGTTGGGATAGGGCCTCACAAGATTCATGCAAATGGGTGGGATGGGCTCGCATAAGTCGCTATGATTAAGGGCTTTTCAAGTTTACGTACCCCCTGCGCTTTTAGCGTGGAAGCGGAGGATGTCGAAGATTCCTCAGTCGATGGCTGGAGGCCTTTGAGCCAGCACGCCGAGGAGCCTCTTTGATGTTCGTAATCCCCTCCCTGAATAATAACACCCCAATATAGGTGAATGTTTTTGTTAGGGGTGTCCTTATGTTTCCTTATGATGAAGAGCGGTAGCAAACCACATGCAAATTACTTTGAAGGAGCGGGGGACTCTGACGGTGACTGCGCAGGATGTCACCCACAAGCCTCGAGAGGAATTCGATCCTTGGGGCACTGGCATGCTCAATTTCTCGCAAGGATTCATCAGAACCCACCCTGCAACAAGAGCAAACCAACCGGCTCAAGTTTAATCAGGTTCAAGTCAGGACTAGGATGCTTGCTTCGGGCCAAGTTGGAAGAAACCCTCGGGAAGCAGGATCGTAGGGTGGCTCCTACATTGCTGGTTCTCATCTCCGACAAAGTTGAGCTGAGGAGGAGGCCATCATGCGCCTCAGAGGCTCCATGCGCGGCAGCGGGGACGCCTCGTCTCTATCTCTGGACCAGGAGCATGGTGAAAGCACAGCAAACTAGTCTAAAAGCTGCCCTAGCGATGTTACAAGAACTGTCTTGGCCACTCCACTTCTCTTAGGGCATGCCTATTTCGATGTTCCTCAGAGCAATCCCATCCAAGCTTGCACCACGCCAGCCCCTTTTACTCCATAGACTCCTCTACTGAGCACTATGGGGACTGCGCTGGAAGCTTGAAATAGTAAATCTTTAAAACAGGGTAATCATGGACTCCGCAACACGGCCCATACTACGCACCGTCTTTCTGTATGTGGGTCCTCTCTCTCAAGCCCCGAGGCCCCAGTAGGTTGAAACTTTATTCCTGGCGATGCATACCTAAACCCCAAAAGTATGTAAAATAATGGCCCTAAACCCCTAATAATAGCCATAAAGGCCATTATTTTACATATTTTGGGGGTCCAGGTAGTCCCTCATCTGCCCTTACCCCTTTTTGCAGGCAACTCGGCCTCCCAGAGTCGAATTTGCCAGATCCAGCACGGCTACCCGAAACGAGTTCTACTGTGGTTATATGTCGTAAGAGGGGGTTATATAGAAGTTCTGTAGAGGCTATATAGGGATTAGATTAGGGCCTATATGGGGTTTATATAATATAGGGACGATGTAGGGCTATATAGAGGTATATAGGGAGTGTATAGGGTATCAGGGGAAGTTGCCCGAATAACCGAGACTCAACGGGACAAGAACATTTCAAAAAAAACATGGAAGATGGATTTATTTAGTGGTTTACAAGTTTATAACTCTAGACCCTAAACCCCAAGCTGTTATGTAATCCTAAACCCTAAACCCCAAGCTGTCTAAACCCTAAACTTCAAGCTGTTATGTACTGAGATGCAAGGTTGAAGCCTTGACCAACGTGATAGACTCGCTGAACCTCCGCCAGAGCTCAACAGTCGGCCACTCCCAGGCGAGATTTGGTATATGGACCTTATGGAAAAGGGAATGGAAATTGGCATGTAATGTTATCGGTGTGAAATATTCTGCCTGAACATTATCGCATTTTTCCATCGTATTTCATTTCGAAGACTGACGAAGGGTCTTTTCAGATAGTTGGTGGCCCCTTAGTATTTTCACGGCTACGCGACGCTCCTTGTGAATATGTTGTGAATGACTGAGAGAGCCGACATAGCCTGTGAGAGATGCACAGTCTAAACTTCGATCTTTCAAGGGGTTATACAGGGGATTGCATAGGAGAGTGATGTAGGGGTTGTTAAGGGGGATACCAGGAGTTTAGACTATCATAGCTAGAACAGGAAGCCCTGCATCCCGGACTTCCCAGGCGCTCAGGCGCGTTGGTGCTGAGCTGGAGCACAGGCGGCGACGGCAGCTTCAACGCGCATACCTTGGGTCCAGGCAAAGACATGGCCCAAACAAACGACATGGTCATCTAAGGTTCAGGCTATAGGCCCATAGTATGCATAGAAGAGGCCCATAGAGCAGGGGAGCTCCAGGATCCTTCTTGGGGAACTATAGTGGTCTTGTTGACAGTTCTTGGTGGGTTCGGGCCATAGTTGACCCAGTGTTGGGGCCCATGTCGTGATCTTAGTGTCTGAGTGGGGGGGTAGTATGGAAGGAGGGAATATTACATAGAGATTACGTATACTCCCTTTTTCCCTACTACCCTTCAGTGAAGTGATAGGGATTTTAGGGTGAGTGGCCCCCAGTCACTATTTGTCATATATTCACTTTATACGAGAACCTACCTTACTATAATTACCAGTACGTATCCCTTGTAGTCGCCCCTAGTGGGTGGGGGCCCAACCTATCCTAAACCTTGGGTTCGGTGGGTTTGCCTTTGCCACGCGTACCTTGCAGGCATGGGAGTCATGTCTGCCGTCTTCGGAGGCTCCCAGCACTTTGGCTCACCAAAACTCTGACCCCTTAAGGTTTAGGGTAATCCCTAACCTTAAATCCTGTAGAGCTTGCAGGATACTATCATAGCATTCTGGCCATATACTGGTGGATCAGTTTGAAAAGGAATAGGGGAATGAAATGGAAACTGCATTATTTGGGGTTTAGGGTTTAGGGATAGTTCCCCCATGCTGGAGAATCACATCGAAAAGAACATGAACCACATGGAAACCTCGGGTCACTGTACAGGTTGTAGGCAAGGGTAACATGCCTTCTATTTTTTTGCGCAAGGGCTTTTTGCACGGCTTTTTTGCCAGTTGCCCGAGGGTTGAATGAACACTGCCCCCAAGGTTCTCCTCCACGGTGGGACTGGGACATCAAGCGAGATTCCAGAGGCCTCAGGGCTGCACAACTAAACTCGATTAAAGGTCTTTCGAATCAAACTCTGCTTAGGATTTCGTCAGTTCAATAGTACTGTAGGTTCTGATAGTTGTAGTCTTGTGCGTACGTCGACTGCGCATGGGTTTTGTGCGTGGCCCATCGTGCCACCATTCCTCTTGACTCTTGACTTTGACAGCCCTCGCCGGCGCCGGTGCCGCGGCTTCGCATGTCAAGCCTTGAGGCAGTGCTGCATTTCGCAACTGGGATGTAGAACAGCTGTTCAGGGAATGAGGGTGAGCCTGTGGGGCTTTGGCTGGTTCAAGTGATATGCTACGGTGGGGTTGACACCATGGCGGGCTCGACATTTTGCATATGCATGTCTGTTCCAGCCAACTAGCTCCCCACGCCAAAGTACCAGCATCGAAAGAAGCACGCTCCCTAAAGGCAAGGCAACATGATGACCAGACAATGACACGTTATTGGCTGATGTTTGGGTGATACTCTGGATAGATGAAATTTTGCACGAAATACTGCACCGCCTTATATACCCTGTACCCCAATATTTGCAGTATTTTTGGTTCTCCATCCCCTGTAGTTCTCCGAGGTCTCAATACCAGCAGAAGGCCTCCACCAAACGGACCTGGAGCTTTGCAGTGTGCTGTGGATCCTGCTGCCCCTTGCCGTGATGTCGACGTATGCTTGCCTCATGAACCCATGCCCTATGCATGATGGATTACCAATACTATGCGGCATTTGAATTTCTTGTTTCGGGACATTGACACCTCGGCTGCTGAATGGTGCAACGCAAAAGTGGACCCAAACGTGTAGGGAAGGGGTTGCGATCCGGAGACTCTTTCACTCTACACTCTACGCTCTATTCAAACGCGCCGCGCACGTAGTAATCATGTTGGAACCTGATGATCCCAAATACTAAAAAGTCCATACAAGCCCTGACAACGAATTGGGGGGTTCTGGGCGAACCTGACCCCTATTATGATTAGCAATGGAGGGGAGATCCTTCGGATTCTTTTGAATTCTGAAGGAATGGGTCCGTTCAGCTTTGAAAAGAATAGGAAGGGGAAGGGCCTTTATGTTCGAGGGCCTGGCCTTTAAAACCTACTGAAATCAATCAGAATCTATGACAAATCATTGAAAGACTCTTTGTAGAACTCATTAAACCCAGTTCAGCCTTAACAAGTACATAATCCATTAGAAATCGAATAAAGACAATCAGAACAAGTAGATTGGCCTCACCATTAATCCAACCCAAAAAGCTTTACATAATGAAGCCCCCCAAGTGCATATTATTGAGGATCACAGGGTCAGGTGGACTACCCCAGTTGGAATTTGATTGCCCAGCCTGTTCGAACAAGCTGCTAAACAAGAATTGGATTGTTTTTGCTGGCATCAGAGTCCAGAGTCCACAAGTAATCACACCTGGTCTTTTTATTCAAAGGCCTGGCTTTTAAAACCAAGAGCATGCTGGCCCCATCAGAAACTTTACCAAGTTTGCAGAAAGAATTTCTACTTAACCGGCATTTCCCAAGTGGAATAGGGCTCCGAAATCAAGTTCTGACAAAAAGCACTGTATTGCGCCCCCCAGCTACACACCCACCCACCCACCCACCCACCCACCCACCCACCCACCCACCCACCCACCCACCCACCCCCACCCTGGGCACTAATCAAAAGCGGGATTCAACATCAACTAGGCCAGGAATGTTGCTCCATAATAATCGCCGTTCTATTCTTACCTTGCAGATTTCCACTGGGATTAAATGGCCTAGCATGACTATCATGCGGGTCTGCCACATGCACTGGGACCCCTCTAACGTTGAATTCTTCACCTTATGGCCGAGGTACTATGGTCTACAGCGATGTCACCCTGGTCTGCAGCGGTTGAGGTCCCTGTACAGTTCCGAAAGGGATAGACGTTTATGGTAGTATATCACGGATTGCGTGGTGCCAGCCGCTCAGATCTTAAGCTACCATTCTGCCCCCTGCCACTTTCCTGCTCCAAGCATTGCAATAATTCGGAGAGCGGAGAGGGCTTGATCCACTTCGGTTGAGGATAGCAAGGTTTGAGATCGGATGCAGCCTGTGTCTTGTTATTGTCATTAGTCATGAGCCTTGTGACTGGTTGCAACCTGTTGCAACGCTCCTTACCATGGTTGCTGAGAAAATGAGTTGTGATTCCTGCAGGGCGACGTTGGGCGCATCTCCTGTGCCAGCTTGTCTCAGTCGCTAGTTGCAGCCAGCGAACTGACTGATGCAAACAAGTATTACATACATGTGGGAAATGCACTTGCATCATGGACAAACACGCACATCAGTGAGCCTTGGTTGGATGCGTTTGCATCTCGTATATCATATATCCTTCCAGGCTCTGTTACTTCAGCTTCATGTGGAAGTGCACGCATGCATGCATGCATGCATGCATGCATGCATGCATGCATGCTCGAACCTTCCTTGCCTCCAACAAGGCATAGTGCGCCACTTCGAATACAGCACCCAACGCTCAATGGGTCGAGATTCTGCGAAGAACCTGGAAGACGTGGTGCTGAATGGCTTGCGCCATGTCTGACCATAGAGCTAGACCAGCAACCCCCAGCCGCACATTCCTTGCACTTGCATAGCAAGCACCTCGAGTAGAAATGGAGCATGCGTAGTGCGCGCAAACCCAAGTGCAGCTGCATTCGTGTCCGGGTGTTCGGCAGTAGTAGCCCCTTCGAGTTTATGCGCATGACTCCGCGGCGAGGCAGCGAGGCAGCCATGTCTAGCGGCGCTGAATTCAGCACTTGCAATAGAGTCCTGATGTGACATATTCATATAATACGAATTAAATACTGTCAGGATTGAATGTCAGGTCCACCATGTGCAGCGATCAGCTGGCTCTCATGCGTGGCTTTGCATCAGACCGGCCAGATAGAAGACTTTCGGATGCTTGGCACTGCAGCCCTCGGCTCTCAACGGTTGGCTGAAGAAGCAAGTTTGCTGAGAAGCTGCAGCATTGACTTCGGAGAAGGCGAGATGTATTTGAGCACCAGCCTTGTTTGGAGAAAGTAGGTGAATGAATGCGACCTGCAATCTCAACAGGTCAACGACATCCTGCCCAAACCCGCCCAACTGTAGGCAAGACTGCAACAAGCGGGAAACCGTCAATCATGTTCACACACAGCGAATTAAAGAAAACAACTCAAGACACGATGTCCCCTAACTAGAGGTAGCAGCAGCACGAACAAGCACCAACAAGTGTCATGCTTCCCTTCTAGCTCAGGACGAAGATCAGCTGGTCGTCCTGGATCGTCGCATCAAACTCCTGGAGCTCTTGCTTGGAACCCCTCCGAAGGAGTGGAGCGGGACTATTTAAAGGGACCCACAAGTTACTAATGGGTTAGGTGACCTACTCGTAGCGCGTTACAATCGGGCTATAAGGGCTTTATTCGGGGGCTATAATATATTACCTAGTTCCAAGATCCCTCAAATTATGAGCTTAGCTTGAATCCTTGTAGGAGGCTTACACCTCGTAGCATCGTCCTATCAGGGAAGACGTGTTATTTGCCAATTGGTTGCGGTGGAAGAGTTTACTTTTTGAAACTTCTTTCTTCGCCAATTTCTCTTACGTCATCCTTACGTCTGTCATGCAACACCGCCCCCTAACTGGAAAAACTTTGTGCTATGATATATAAGTAGGTAGCCTTTTATATTGTGTCGCCCTATGTTATACGACACGATACTATACTATACAAATCTAGATTACACCATACCCTACTATACTATACTATACTATACGAGACTAGGATATACCGTCAATGCTGGACAGGTCTACCTGCAGCAAGGGCACGCGGCCTTACAGCGTCATGGCCTGGCCTCCCAGGCTTGGAGTGGAGCAGTCCCAGAACAATATAGGGTGTAGATAGGGCTATATAGAGGTATGTTGGGGTATATAAGGTTATATAGGGTTAGTTGTCTAGGGATAGGGCTATATAGGGGTTATATAGAGTCTATATAGATATTGGCAGGGAAAAGAAAATGGCACATGACATGGAAACAGGGATTGCAGAGTGTTTTTGGGGATGCTGTTGGGAGTCCTTATTACTATAAGCCGTATATTATAGTAAATTGGAGTATATGCTAGCGCCTCCTATTGATGGAAACTGGGCAAGAAAGAGTAATTTTGAGACACCCAGAAGTGCTGAGGATCGCAGAGGAAGCGTGCATAGTCGCCAGGACTCCCTAGGCTGGCAGAGACTAGCAGAAATTCTGGGCTAGGGTGATGACAACACCAAAGTTCAGGATGGATCTTTGATATCTTGCAGAAGCTTTCTATGTCTATGCCCATTGTGGAGCCTCCCGTTCTAGCGCTGTAGCAAATGAATCTCGAATTCTCTGCGAATCCTGTTAACTTGTGATTCCTACAGGTCCAGTGGGAACCTTTTGCTTGCAAGCAGGGTTACAGGTTTGTTGCAAGCTCCGCCAATTATCGAATGAAGAGCTATTATTCTGCCATGTAACCAGCATTGAAAAACCTTTTGAGTAAGACCGCCATGTCATCATAGATCTCGCTTCTGCAGGCGCCGGCCGACACGCTCATCCGGCCCTCGGCCATGCGAAGCCGGAAGGGAAACCTGGCGCGAGCAGAGCAGGTGCCCTCCAGGAGACAGCGGCACAATGACGAAAGCCAGCAGGTGTTAGAGGTAGTAGGTAGTTGAGGAGAGACCTCGACACAAGACATGCTCCCAAGCCCCCCCAAGTGCAGCTGAGTCCAGTTTATCATGCTACCAGCGTTGTACATACGCCGACGCGCGGCTAACACAGCTACGCGTCCTAGGGCGCCCAGGCTGTCTCACAAAACGTGTGGCAGAGACGAAAAAGTTGTTCAAGCTGGGCCTGGATGGATGCGATCATGTGGGTAGTTCCCAAAATTTCGGTCCCATCTGAGTATCCCCATATTTCCTAACCAAACGGGCCCATAATTTTGAGAACAACCCATGTGATTATTAGCCCAGCAAATTCGTACTAGCGGTTTTGTCGCCGGTACCATCAGTATGTGGCCACCTGAACTTGGGTACTGCTACCGTTGTCTGAAATCTCGTGGGAGCCCAGAATTATCAGGACACCGTTTTTGGAAAAATCGCTGTGGTATTCCAGAGCCCATCTGCATCATTCTTGTCATGCAGTCCTATACTCTGTCGTTGCATTTTGGGAACAAATTCCTTATGCAGACATTTGTACTGCCTCTCTGGGCCCAATCGGACCCCAACCACCTCAAACCCGCCTCTCTAATACCTTACTGAACTCCGCCAGCCATTTCCATATTGGGATATCATTACAAGATGTACCCAGCAACGACCCAGACTCATGGTCAGGAAGCCCAAAGCCTACACCCTGACCGTCCCTAACCCCTATATGGTCAGGAACACCATCTCGAAGCTAAATCTTGTGGACCTTGCGGGCTCCGAGCGCAACGACTCCGAAGAGCGCAGCCAGGTGAAGGTGGGGATTTACTTGCTGAGTGGCTAACATTTACTTTTTGAGGTATATATGATCCTAGCATATATATGTAGATATTTATATATATCTCTCTATATATATATTCATATATATATATATAAGAAGTTCGCTTCTTGAGGCCAGGAATCTCAGCAGCTAGGGGGTGTTCAAGGTGTTTATATAGGGCTTCAGAGTATTCGGCAGATACGTTGCAGTTGCAGGCTGGATGCATAAGCGGGAACAGATGCCAAGACGGGCATAGCGTTTGAGATTCAGGGTTTAAAGGGTAAAGCACGTGCAACTTGCATAATACCACAGGATTTGTTGCATGTGTGGGTTTTTTGGGCGGAGCATTTTTTTTGCTGTCCAGTGGGCCCTGGTTTCCAACCACTGAGAAGATTAATATGGTTGCCGGCGTTAACCTTGCCCTTGGATAGCGCACACCTCATGAGGACTACAGCATCTCACAACGTAGCGCAGATGACCACAGCTTGCCTTGTTCATGTATAGGGCACTTTTGACCCACAGGCATTTGAACGGTTCAGAATGCGTACGGCTGTTTCAGCACTTCGTCCATGTTCACGTTACGGCAAGGCATGCGTTGGCATTCTCAGGGGCGTTTAGGATGCGGAGATAGGCTCCGCATGCTCCTAGAGCCGATCTTCAGTGACACTTCACTGGGCATGCAAGGGCTGCTTGGTTGTTCCCTCCCGTGTGCAAGTCTAGCAAAACCTGCAGGAAGGCGCCAACATCAACAAATCCCTCAGCGCAGCATGCCTGCAGTCAGTGAGAGTGTTGAGGGCCAGTCACATTGCATGTCAACACTGCCATTTCTGGCTGTCACGAATATATCGTGGTGACACAAGACCCTGCAAGCCGAGGCGTTGAGCAATGTGATCAATGCGCTGAGCTCCGCCTCTGCTGGTGGAAGGCCGCATTTGTGCCTTTTTTTACGTCTGCATTTGTTGCATTGCTCCATTTGGGGGATCGTGCTGCTCAGGCTTTGGCCTCCCAAATGGGCCCTCAAAGTTGTATAGCAGTTATCTACCGCCATAATCCCTAACAATAGAAGCGACTCCCAGAATTCCCATGGCCCTTTGCAGGCGAGCCTTCGTTCCGTACAGAGACTCCAAGTTGACACGGGTCTTGCAGGAGCCGATTGCACTATGGGCACTACTTATGGCTCTCGTGTATTGAAAAATGAGCCCCCGCCCAGCCAAAAAGACAGCGTAGCACAACCAAATCATGAGGGGCGGGAATCTTTATTGCTATGGAGGGAGAGGTGGCTAGTATAATTCAGGTGGAATATGGCAACACCGATGATTACCATGTGGCCCAAAGATTGGGAGAGGCCCTCCTCTATTTTTTTGCTGGCTTACTGAGTAGTTCGCGCAACCGCTTGTTGCAGAAGGGGGTTTCAGCGTCAGGAAAGCTTGGGTGGCAACGCTCTGTGCACCATGATCGCCACTATCAGTCGGGCGCCTGTTCAAAGGATAACCAGGATGCTGGTTAATATGATCTGAGGCATGCTCTCATTTGGCTTGGGCTGAGCTGTAGTGTCTTCCAGGCACCAGCTCGAAGCCCGAGGCGGCGTTAACCCCCCTTGCGCAGCCAGCGCCCTGAAAAGCTGTTGAACAGAAACCTAGAAACGCAACCACTTGATGCGACAGCACAATCAGCAACGCAAACTCTTGCTTGCTACTAGCTAAGCCCCAAACCTCACAAGGTCCAACGGAGGGCAACATGGAAGAGTCCTGGTCCACCCTCCAGTATGCGAAGCGGGTCTCTAGCTTAGACGTGCATGATGCGCAGGCTCAGCCAAGACCAGCTCTGAACAAGATTGCTTGCTGAGGCACCCCCGGGTGCGCTTACTGTGCAGATCCAACCCGCTTTCCTGCCTATAAGCCCCCCACGCCAAAGAACACCAAAGCAGCGGGCCTACTTGCCCGGCCCTACCTGGCTTGAAGTTTGAATGAGGCCAAGACGATTCGCGTGGCTGCAACCCGTAACGAGGAGAGAAAGCAGCGGCAGCAAATGGAGAAAGAGGCCTTTCGTTGCCTTCCTTAGCAGCGTTATTGCCATCTGAGCCGTCCCAGAGTGGCGCGCATACGAAGGAGTATCCCTCCACCCTTGTTTCATCATGTCTTCATTCCTTGTATGCTGTGAACCTTCAAAAACATGTGCTGCCAATATAGGGCTCGGGTCAGCAATGGTCTACTCCTCAGGTGGAAGCTCTGAGGCAACGGTCCCTCGCCGAGGTGCGAGCCCTGTTGTCATCCTAACATCGCTAACCTTGTCTGCTTCTGCTGTACTGCTGTCACGTGAAGGCGCATACGCTAGCCAAGCTGCTGATACCGAGTGAGTACTTCTACTGCCTCAAACCTGACAAATATCCTAGCATCACCTAACCCGGCCTGCAAGGCATCTGGGTCTGTGGATGAGCTTGAGGAGAAGCACCGTGCGGAAATCGAGGCAGGGTCGTTGCTGAGGACTCTGTTTGTAAATGCAAGTTGCATTTAGTAGGATGCCTGTCGAACTCGATAGCAAGGAGAGACCAAAGGCTCATTCCAAGAAATCACCGATGGAATTCATCGACGAACAGATCATTTCCTGATGTATGAGCTTGTCGCCAGCCAACGGCATGGTTTGTTGAAATTAATGACCTCGCACTGCACATTTTTGTCTAGTTGGCAGTCACGTAAAGCTTTGCGTGTTGAAGCGTGCTTGATGTCTGGTGCCGTAAGCTCCTCCAGCTTTCCACCCACTGATTTTACCAGTACCCCTGCCGCTAGCGGACTTATTGCATAGTTGGAGCTGTACCTTAAACGGATGGCGCATGTCAGCGCCCTAAGTCCTAGACCGGGAAGATCATCCTGCCCGGCTTAAAGGGCTTAAAGAACATTTCAAAAAGCGTTTCATCCACATTGCCTCATCAGTGCTGCGTTTCATGTCAGACTTGTGTGATCAACGCTGCTCGCGCAATCCCAAGCGCACTACTCCCAGGACTCACAGACCAGCATGAAATGGCCAAGCGTAGTTGTTTTTGTCGAGGACAAGTCCTCTTGGTTTCTCAAGCTTCGAAGTCGCACAGATGATGGCCATTGAGAGTGTTATTGGTACCACAGCGGCGACCTTCCGCTGGATCTGTACAAGGTGATGAATATTTCAGCAAAGCCATCACAAGCCCCGTGAAGATTTTCCAGCCCAAGAATGCCCACGCAAAATCATCAAAGGGAGCCTTAGAGCCTTGCAAGTTAGAAAGCTGCTCTCTGCACAGCGCAAGACATGAAGACACTTTGTATTGCACAGAAAAGCCTTCTAAATGCGCATCCTGATAAAGCGCAGTCCTCGCGGAAACGCACATGTGTAGGGACCCACAAGCTGCATTCGTAGAGCTTTGGAAGCCAACAACTCCAAGTTAAATAGGGATGAATGAAGACTCCTTTCGCCGCGCCTTCCGCACATGAGATCCGAAGTGCAGGCTCTTGAAGCCTTCATGCGGCAGACCTGGGAGGACTGGATCTGTTGAGTGATGCTAAGTCTGTTACGTCATCCTCGATACATGTCTCATGTAATGCGCGGCGCAATTGTCGACCTTTTTTGCGAAACCGTTGTCCGGGGGATGCAGGAGCCGCAGGCCTGTTGCAAGCTGTGATGACCAGCAGTCTCCTGGGACTTTCTCAAAATCTTCGCCATTTTTGGAGATCTTTATAATCCTGCGACATTAGGGTTCAAAAGGGCGGCACTCCACGTTTTTCCCCGAGGACAAGCAGCGGCTTTCAAAGGAGCACGAAGAGCAGAGGGAGCGGGCACGACTTGAGGCTCACGTGTGAGGTTATGCCTCGCAAATCTATAGGATCCAGGTCCTTACATGGCCTATAGTCACTATAGTCTAAACTCTTTAAAGGGGGATTATACAAGGGAGCATTATAGGGATTATTAAGGGGTATACTAGAAGTTTAGACTAGCTCATATAACATATGCTGGGGGTCCCAAGGGTTTTGCTTGAGAGAGTCAGGAGAGCTCCACGCCAGCTGCGCGGTTGTGCATATGCTGCATATTCGTACCTGGATAATTATGTAAGTGATGCGGGCAGTGCTGTAGACAACTTTCGGTCAGAAGTTTGTTATGGTGTGCTTTGAAGCGCAAGTTGTAACCACTGATGACGGCCAACGTGTTTATCTTCCAGCGTTCGTTCCAACTTGCGACCCTCCTTTGCACAGGTCTACTGTTCCAGCACTTGTTGGTAGCGTTTAGTTCTTTGCTGAAGGTTTGCAATGAATAGTTAGGTACCCAAGCTTGAAACAAAATCAGGACGTCGAGCTTGTCAGCAAAACAGGGTCCGGGTTGCAATCCCTATGCTAATCGTTAATTAACGTCATCCTTCTACTCCGCTCCCAAGCCCTGGATGTCCTTACAACATGTAGGGCTGAACCCCACAGAGGATGGATTTCATGCATTCTGTCGTCACTCCTCGCAAGGTCCAAAAGGCCATGGAGCAGCGGCGAGTCGAGATTCGGAGAAGGCATACTCCCAAGTAGGATCTGAGCAACAGCAGGGGAGGGCACTCACAGCGAAAGGGTTGCAGGGACGGGGCACCAGGGAGGTGCCAGTTTTCTGATTGTCGCCGCTTTGCGCGTTTGACATTGTCTACTACGTTTGAGAAAAAAGTGCCAGCAAAGAGATGGGCAAGATGCTTGTGAGCTTGGTCGAGTTTGCATTTGAAGGCCTATGATGTTCATGGAGAGCTCGCATTGGCTCCTGAAACCATCTAAAGCTTCAAGAGAATGCTTTTCAGTTATGTTAACACATCTCTGCATATTTGCGTGCGCATTTATGAGTGCTGCACCATGCAAGGCTTGAGGCTTTGGAGAAGCTGCAAGACATCTCTGTCACTTTACAGCCCGAACCCTGTCGCTTGGGTGTTCCAACTGCAGTTCGTGGCTGCAAAGGCAGACGTTTGCTTGACTTGAACAAGGTCCGAGGGTCTCAAGTTTTGAGTTCCAAGCATGTCGGTGTGAGTGGTCCCATGTTTGGTCCATTCCTTGAAATCACTGTCGACTTGAAGACTTTCAAATGGGTTCACACCACCCAGGTCTTTCGTGGCATTGGGCCCAGCTTTGGAGCTTCGTCCTGGTTGGCCAGATCGGCTGGCGCAGCACTGAGCCTGATCCCATTCCAATTTTTGGAGACCGTTACTGCCGCAAAGGGGAACTTGTGAATGGCTATAGTCCCCCTTAAGTAGATAGAATGTGGGGTATATATGGATCTTGGATCTCATTATAATTTACCCAAAGCTATATTCTATCTACTTCAGGGAGACTATATCCTGACCATGATTCCTGCAAAGCGTGCTTTCAGGTGGCCGCCTTGCGGACACCGCAGCAGCTCCAGTCGCAGCTACGCTCTGCCCTTTCCCCTGCGGACAGCTTCGTGGGTTTGTGCTAGGATGATATGGGGGATCCCGAATGTTACAAACTTTTGTTTGTGTGTTCGGGGTGGGTACAAGGGAGCCAGCTTCCCGAGGCAGAGCCATGGAAAATGCAACTCATGCTAGCCACAAGTGACATAAGCAAGCACTACAAACAGTATCAACACTCGTATATATATATACACATATGTATTCAGTATAAAGTCTACCTGTGTGATTAGTCAAGAACGCTGGGTTGTAACAGGCTCTGGTGGCCACTCTGCAACATAGGCTTACAACAGAATTGGCAGCTTGCGACAAACCTCTGCGAGAAGGCCTCTACCAAGCACTCGCAACAAATGTATGCAACAGCCGGCCGTGACCAGGGGTCATGTAACAGGGGGTGGGGATGCACAATGACAAACTGGGGGTTTTGATTCACGGCCAACAGACCGAGATCCTGAGGCGTTCACGTACATGTAGGTTCCACTATACCTGCGCTGCCGCTTGAAGGCTCGACTCTACCAAGAAGGCGTGCTGGCAGACTTCCGAGACCTCCTTGCGCGGGTCCCGCCCCACGTGTGAGTTTGCCCTTTTGATCGTTTGGTTGGTTATTCCTAGGTCTTCAGTCTAGGGATTCATTCTGCCTTTTCACTTCATGATGTGTCTTAAGCGGATGCCAGGATGCCAAGGATGCGACGACAGCTCTACTGCTAAGCCAGGTGCGCATGCTGCAGCTATGGACATGAATGAGTTGCAGACACCTCTGGTCTGTCAGGCGGATGCAAAGCTGCAGATCCTTGCTTGGGCCTCATCGAACTATTTCCTCTCGACTTGCCGGCAGAATGTCGGGTTTCAAAGGGCATGGTGGTAGTACTAGTTAGATATCATAACGTCGACCAAGAGACGAAGGTTACGAACTGCGCAAACTGCAACGGCGATGACTTCGACAACGAGTTGTTCGTCGCTGCTGCTGCTGCTGCTGCTGCTGCTGCTGCTGCCTCTGCCGCCTCTGCCACCCACCAGCACGGTCAAGACCACCGCCTTTACGAGCATGCCGCTTATGCTGGTTGCCATCACCATCTCACGCAGCCTTTCAGCATAGACCATGTGAACGGCTTTCAAGTGTCCACTCAGGGTACTGTTGGGAGACGTATGTCCCGCCCAGGCCAAGGAGGTGAACGTCCTGGCCCCATTCTGCGAGAATTTGTCAAAGTTCCCTTTCTGAGCTTATCAGGGCGAGACTCTAAACCAAGAAGTGTGAAGACGAGCTGTCATGATCATTTGTGAAAGCCTTATATCCACATTGTGTGTTCCAAGCTGTTATTGCAAGTCTTGTTGTACACAATTTGTGTCATTGCCATCACATCATGTCCACTGTCAATGCGGTCAGTCTTATTGTTGCACGTGCAGCGTCTTACACTGTAGTCCTCCTCAGCTTTTTCATTTTCATGATGGTCTAACGCTGAGGAATTTATCTGAAGTCATATGAGCAGCGGTTTTTACAATAGACCAATTTTAAGTGTGTAAAACATGTCAGGGGCCGTTTGACATGCTGAAAAGGGGATCATGAATTTGACATGCTGAAAAGGGGATCATGAATTTGACATGCCAACCTACTTGTCCGAAAAACTATCATTATTTCCAGGAATTTTCGTGTCTACAGTTATGATTACCATTGCTACTTTCATTAATGTTCGTATTAATGTTGCTACTACTACGGCTACTACTACTACTACTACTACTACTACTACTGACACTGAGGCCTTGCAGTCCTCCGAGGCCAACTTCCGCGGTCAGATGTGTGGGGGACCTAAACAGGTTTTTTCAAAATTGTTGAAAGCCTACATGAGCCTTCAAGGTGGTTTATATGGGGTTGTATATACTGTAGGGTTCAGGGTTTAGGGGCTGTAGTCTACACTCCCTAAACGGGGCTTATTTAGGGGGATAATATAGGGGACACTATAGGAGTTATTAGGGGATACCAGTAGTTTAGACAATGGCTGCTGACATGAGGGTTTCCCGCTGTCGGGGGTCCCTATGACAAGGTTCGCAGTATGTATTGGTGTCTATTTAGGGTCCTCCATGCCTGGAAATCCTGAAGTAGATTGTTGTAGAAAATGCAATTAAAGCAAATGCCCAGCCCTGGAACGACCGGGTATCTTGGAACGACCGGATATTATGTTGGAGATGGAGGTAGATTCAGGGAACAATACATTCAAGGATGCCGAACCACAATCCAGAACTCAATTGGACGAGATGCGGCTAAGATGAAAAAGACTGGCATGCTGGTCTTGATGTGATGGGTGTTGGAGGCTTCTTAGCTACAAGATGGGACAGGGTCAACTACATCCATCATTATTGAATCAAGACTGACTTTTTGACAAAGGCGTCATCAGCACAGAGATTGCCATCACCCTGCGCGAGGCTACAGCAGAACGCAATTGAGAGCCAATCTTGGACACTGTGGCGTGTGTGGCATGGATGCTCTGAGAGATTCCTTGTCAAAAGGCATTACCTGCACTGATTACATGTGTCTGCAGTTGGGGTTGAAACCTGAACAGCCCTGTATTTGCATAGACGCTATGTCGTGCACTTCAGATCCTTTTGCGGCTGCGAGGCAAAGGATACTCGCGGCGTTGATGATGCTGAGGCGGGCTGGACTCCTGTGCCGGGCTTGAATGCGTGCTCGCGGGAAGATCGTGGGTCTGTCTCGACAGGCCATGAAACGTCACTGAAATTTGAGCAACAGCATTTCGAAGCTTTTGGCAGAAAGGCTGAAAAGGCCAGCATTCTTGCAGGCAGCGCTGCTTGCAGAAGAGCATCGGGCCCTACTCGAACTGGTACGGGCCTGTGTGAGCGAGCACCGGGCTTCATAGTATTGACCGAGTACAGTGTCACAGATAAACACCAGCTGCTACTGGTTGTTTCTCTTGGGTGGCCTCACAGCACTCGCACGTCACTTCACAGCGTCCAAATCACGTCGGGAGCCCCCCTGCAGCATGCATATGGGTGGCAGGTTTGGCAGCAACTCCGTTGGCACTACACGAGCTTTTCCGAGCAATTCCTCCGCGAGGCCAGGATTTCAGTGGACTTGGCTGACCTATTCTATGCGACGGTGTGGAAGAGTCCTGCCAATGATGGTGCTCCTTTTGAAGGAGCTGGGATTCGCATTAGTTTTCGAGTCGGGATCCGGGTAAACATGAGTATCAGTGTTCATAGTGGTCAAAATTTGTTAGCATGAGTTTCAGCAGCAGCAGTAGTGCGAGCTTAGCACCAGTACTAGTATTCTTTTTTCATATTCTGCCGCACGCGTACCACTACCACGTAGCCAGCTCACCATTTAGCAGCTGCAGTCTGCAGAAACCTCACCAAAACCAGAAGGTACATGGTTTCCATCATTCATGTTTTACAAGTCGGGGGAGGCTGCGCGCCCCCCAACCAACCCGCTGTAGCTTAACACGAGCCAAAGCTTGGCGAATCCAATCAAGACCTGACAAAACCCCACCATTTCAAAGCCTGGGAAGTCTGATCACCCGATCAATCCTGGTAATAAGCTACATGGGTGATGGTCAAAATACTTTCGAAGCAAGATCATATAAACAGACCTTGAATGTT
>CAJNIZ010043424.1:10449-56485 GCA_905231905.1 Symbiodinium pilosum
AGGATATTGGGTTTTGCGTTTAGGGTCGGGGGGACTTGTAAGTAGGTTGATTATGGGGATATTGAGGTTATTGATAACTTAATAGGGGTTATTAACCAACTTATTAAGTCCCCTGATCCTCCGTGTAGGGTCATGGTGTTTGACGTCAAACCCTAGATTGAGTAGAACATTGACCCAAGAACCATTTGCGACAAGCAGCCAAGCCCTTGAGACTTCAAGCCCCCAGGCATAACTCCAATACAGAGAAGTTTACAATCCATTATCCACCTAATTCGAAAAATAAGCTGTAACTCAAGACATTTCATGTCGTCCCTTCTAATTGCTGCCATATGGATAATGCATATAGTCCTTCGTAATTTCACACCTAGTCCCTAAACTTCCGGACATTCCTGAAAAGCCTGCAAGCGTTAAGCCCTGAAGCCCCCGGACAAAGGTGAAGTCTACATTGCCAAAACCCTGAATCCTGAGGCCAACAGACCTCCTATGCCTTCAGTTATATGTCAAAGTCGTTCCGTACCCAATGTTTCCATGTAAATTCAGCAAGTTCCGGGTGGTATATGCCATGTGAGAAATTCCTAGTGCCTGCAACCCAACCGGCCACTGAACAGGCGAAGAGTAACACTGCGCAGGCACGCGTACTTGGCTATTGGTTAATGGTAAGTATAGTGTTGGTTTCGGGTAATTACATTATTCTTATTAGGTACTTGGACCCTTGGGGCTATGTCACGGTTCCATGTTTTGAGCAACTTCCTACCTGACATGAGGAACCGAGGCGGCAATGCGGGATCATTGTGTAATTCCCTATCCCCTTACTGTTGTCTTAGGGTTCCAAAAAAAAGTACAAAAAGGGAAATTCATGTTTGAGACTTTGCAAGCCTACTGCCTGCAGCCCCAGTCATGTCAGCGACCTCTACTGCAAGGCCTGTCATCAGAGAAGGGCTCTTGGTGTATTCTACTGCAGTCATATAAGGGTTATAAGTTACGAATATCGTAATTATTCAGGCTTCCCCTACGGGTCCAAGTGCCGAATAATCACATACTTACCAAAAGCAGTACTATAATTACTATTACTATTACCCAAAACCCAAGTACTTCATTATTGGGTACATGGACCCTGTGGGTTCTACGCGAACCTATAGGGCTGTTTTCGAAACTGATGGATGGTCTGGGACGCGGTACCTGACATGCAAAGTGGATTTAGAGAAGCGCATCTTTGCATTGGCAGAGCTCATTGAATTTCCTTGGCTGAAAATTTCTTTAAGCCGCCTGGCCAACCCTGTGGGGCACCTGGACCCAAACCATCACCCTTGCTAGATTGAGATCTTCACGGAAGAACTAGCCCTTTGGGGGCAGTTTTTTCTTTGGCTGTTTGGGCTACAAGGTTGAGAGCCTGAGCCCTAAGTACCTGCACCCCGAGCACCCTAAGCCCTAAGAAGCAACAAGCCCCTAGACACTCAACCCTCCGCCCGAAACCTTCATTCCTGGCTGTCACGGTTCCAAGGTAGCCCTCGAAAGCGTGTGAAGGTTGTTCCAAAACGCGGTTTAGGGTTGAGGGTTTAGGGGTAAAGGTTTGTCTGACGAAAGGACCGTTGCAAATGAGAATCCCAGACTTGAAGCCTTATGTTTTTTTTGGGGTGCTTAGGGCATAGGGTGTAGGATGAAATTTCCCCTCCAATATGGCCCTAGTATAACCCTTCTATAAGCCAATGCAGTGCCTTAGGCTTCCGTAAAAGGATCCCCGAAGGCCTTGGATGGCCCTAATCCCTGAACCCTAAGCCGCAAACCCTAAGCCCTAAACCCTGAACCTCAATCCAACGGTCCCTCCTTCATAAGGACCTTTTGAGCAACCCCCAGGTGGAAACCTCAAGCCCTAAAGCCTAAACCCAATGGCCCCACCTTTGCAACTGGGCAATTCAAAGCCGCCTCACCCGACCTCACCCTAAATAGGGGAAAATAAAGGGAATGGTACCAAAATGGCTTTAAATGGGGAATTACAATCATTCTAAATTACCCCACTATATATATATATGCATATACACCCTATATAACCCTTTGAGAATAGTTTCCATTTCTTGTCCATTATCACCCTGTTCACGAGGACCTTTAGAACAGCTCTCCTGTGTATGGAGGTGCAAGCCGACCTCCAGAAGTTGGAGTTGCTTTCGGGCCAGGCAGGAAGAGAAGAAGCAGCAGTTGAGGGTTTAGGGTTCAGGGTTTAGGGTTCAGGGGTTAGGGTTTAGGGTTCAGGGTTGAGGGTTTAGGGTTCAGGCTTTAGGGTTAAGGGGTTGTTAGATTTAGTTTTTAGGGTTGAAGCTAAGCGGAGTCATAACATGAGACCTCTTTCAAGGAGCTGGGGGTAATTATCTCAGTCCCTATACTAAGGACCCTATACTTCTTTCGTGATTGCAACGGGTTCCTAATGTGACGTGAGTTAAGCGGTTGGCGAAAGTAAAATCCACTTCTTAGTTTAGGGTCTCGAGTTTTTGAGGTTCAGCATTGAGGATGAAATGCTCAGGTTGTAGTCACGGGTTCTCCTAACACCCCGCCTCCTATACTACCTACGCCAGTTCCCCTTAATAGCCTTAGTTAGCCCTCAGTATAATTAAATTACCTTAACCACTTGTAAAAGCTACTGCGCGCCTGCCTCGGCTGCTGGGGGTGCAGGGATAGAGAAGCTCATTCGAAGCACGCAATTGGAGGCAGGTTTAATATACAGGGGTGCAGGGTTGGGGTTCAGGCTTTTGGGCCTGGGCCTCGGCGAGTGAGGCTTTGGCTTCATGACCCTTGGGTCAAGGGTCATTATTGTGAATGAAGTCAATGAGACAGCAGACAGGGCTTGGAGTGCTCCGTGCAGTGTGCGGTAGCGGGAGGATAATGTTAATAGAATGCTTGCTGGTTTTGCTTGCTCCTTTAGGTTGCTTTACAAAGTTGTGCTAGAAACGGAGCAACCTGCTTGGAGCCTCCCTGTCGCATGCAGGGCTTGTGCTGGAGGGCCCCCTGATTCCCCAACATGTGCCACAAGCTTTTCACTGGGCAGACTTTTCTTGGCCTAGGAACTCAACACCCACGAAGACAGTCTTGTCGTCGCCACTGGGGCAATCGCTATCATTGTGCTGGGCACCTTGGCGCTGTCCGTGTGAACTGGTATGCAAAGACTCTCCAAAAGCGGGGCAAGACACTGCAGCAACAACAGCGTGCGCAAAAGGCGAAGGCTCAACAAATTAAGACGCTGTTGCAGCATCCGTCTTTGAGCAATATGATTTCCTTGGTGGTTTTTCAATCACGGCTGTCACCTCAGCATTTTCAGATGCTCCTTGAGGCTAGGATTGCAGACCCTCTGGGAAGGCCCGCTGTTGTCCTGCTACAGTACTTTATTCTGACTTGCATGTAATCCTAGCAAGGAATTCTCTCTTGTAAACATGCCTCTGGGCACCAACTCCATGATACCTACCTAAGCCCTGGAATGCAGCCGAGTTAGAAGCTTGTAAAAAGTGAGGACGCCATACAGAACTACATCAGAGGTGCAAACCCTAAGTACAGTCCTTTGTGAAAGGGCTGTGGTCCACTAACCTTTAAGCAAGACACCCTGAGCTCTAAGACCTAAACCCTAAACCCTAACGCCTGTTTGGACAGGACGCCGCTCAGCGGGGTTTGGGCCCCAGTTGAGAAAAGCGATTGCCGCTCTAGGGTGTAGAGGCCCAAGTAGTAGCAACCGTACTAGGGTTTAGGGATAGGGTGGTAGTAACAGACATAGGAACAGAAGCCACCACAGCCATGTTACATCCACGATAACAGCAGTGATGGGAATAGTAATTGTGAGTGAAATTCGGAAGAGCAGTAGGAATAAGCATTGAAACCAGCAGCTGTATTTGTAGTAGTAAGGTGTGGTTGATACAAGTCATCCTGGACATTCCTGGATGAGCTTCTTTCAGTATGCCCCTAAGTCCTAGGAAGTATAATAGCATCAAAGTATTCAGGGTGTTGAAGCCCTAAGGGTCCAAGGACCCAAATAATCGGGTTCTAGGGCCCAAATAGCATTAACATTATAGCATTTGGGCCCTAAAGCCCAATTATTGGGGTCCTATATACCCCTATATAGTCCCCATATTTTCCTCTATATCCCCCTATAACCCCTTTAAAGGGACCCTATTATTTGGGTCCTTGGACCCTTAGAGTAGTATCCACCGAGTGTATGCCGAAATAGGGTTGCTTTCTTAAGACTGGGGGCCCTTTAAGGATCCCGGGGATATCTGGTAAGCAGATCCCCAGGCCCTAAGCCCTAAACCCTAATGAGTTTAGAGTTTAGGGTTTAGGGCTTAGTGTTCAGGGCTTAGGGCTTAGGGTTTAGGGCTTAGGGCTTAGGGTTCAGGGCTTAGGGCTTAGGGTTTAAGGTTTAGGGCCTTGGGTTGAAGGTTTAGGGCTCAGGGCTTAGGGCTCAGGGCGTAGGGTTTAGTATTTAGGGCCCCAAGTGTATGTACAGGGTCTGAGAGATTCCCATGTGCGGAAAACACCTAACAGTTGCCTCTGCCCTGGGGTGCCCTTTGGTTTAGGATTTAGAGTCTGGGGTTTAGGGTTTAGGATTTAGGGTTGAGTTTCTAGGGGTTTAGGGTTTAGGATTTAGGGTTGAGTTTCTAGGGGTTTAGGGTTTAGGGTTGAGTTTCTAGGGGTTAGGGTTGTTGAGGTTGCAGGAGCTGAGCCTTTTCCTAGAAAAGAATTCTTTGGCTGGCAAGAAGAATTCCATCTACGGGTATGCCCCGCATAAGAGCAGCTGCTGTAGTGCTACCTCCGGGTGTCTGAAATTTTGTCTCATGTGAGCTGCATTACAAACTCCTTAAATTAAGGGGGCTGTATGAGGAATTTATACAAAGACTATTATGGGGAGCTGTATTACAAACTCCTGAGGGTCAGGGGGACTCAGTAGGTTAATAACCCCTATAGGCCCTATAATAACCCCAATGACCCCATTTTGAACCTACTTACTAAGTCCCCCTGACCCTCCAAGTAGGCCATAGCTCCTACTACCGAGCCACGCGCAGCCAACAGCCTGTCCGGTGGAGTCTTTACATCTTGGGGTGGCACTATGGATTGCGAAGCAGAATTACAGGGGTCAGCACCTTAAACCCAAAGCATTCAAATTGTTTTGTGTGGCTTGTTACAATGTTTTGGTTTTTTGGTAGGCTTTACAAGGTGAATGTAGCCGTCAGCAGCCTGGACTTTCGATTTAAAAAGCACTAATTAGTGTTTAGGGGTTTAGGGTTTAGATGCTTTACTTTCCTCTGGCCAGGAACGAAGGAATGACCGTAGCAGGCCTACATAATCTCTACTATAACATTCTAGGAGTCTCGATCTCGGTCCAGCTCCTCCTTATTCCCTGCTTCAGATGGATTGTGCACAGGGCTGAAAGACTTGGGGAACTGAAGCCCCGGCAGCTACCTCAATGGGCTCTAGGGTCTAGGCTTTAGGAGGTTTAGGGTTTATAGTCTTCGGGCCGCTCCCTAACTAACCCTAAACCCTAAATTTGGCTAGGATTTTATGACCAAAATAGGGATATAAACCCAAGAAATCAAAGAGCACTTACCTTCCTAGGGCTCCTTTTAGAGTGCTCTTGGATTCTGTTTACCCTAGGTCAAAATCCTAACCTGGCCCTAACTCGTAATAGTCTTATTCCTTCAGCAAAGTGTATTCCTTCACAAGCAAGTTCCTGGCCCTGTTGCTTAGCCCTGGGTCCCTTGCTCATTGCTCCCAGCCCCAAACCCCAAATCCAAATGCCATGTACTATAAATCGGTCGGGACCCCCCTAAATCCCAAACACCATAAGTTCCCCTAAGCCCTAGACCTTAACCCTAAACCCATAAGTGATACCTTGGCAACTCCTCGCTGCAATAAATGAAGGGTTCCAGGGTTGTACCCCTAAAAGCCCTTACATAGTTTTTTAGGGTCACTTAAAAGGATCCTAAAACCCAGAGGTACAACCCTAGGGGTACAAGTCTGAACCTCTAAACCCCAAACCTTATCCCCTTGGGTAAATTAGTCCTGGTACAGTAGCAAGGCGAGAGGGCCAAGTTGAGCGCTGGCATTCGTGGGAAGGCCGCTCGATATTAGGATTTCCCTCAAAATTAGGGGACTTATATAGGGGTTACATAGGGGTATAAAGGGATATACAGGGATCAGGGTTTAGGGTCTCCCAAAATTAGGGTCCCTATGATAGGGGGATAAGTGTATTTTTGGGTCTATATAGGGGTACCCTGTTTAGGGAAGCTGCCATCTTGCTGTGAATTCCAATAAAGTCCTGCATGAGCTTAATCTACCCCTAAACCCTAAATCCCTAAAGCACCATAATTTCAAGGTTTTTGGGTTTTAGTTCCACTGCAGGGTGTGGGTTTTGGGGCTCGGGATTCAACGCTAGGTTCTTTAAGGGCTCGAGTCTAGGATTGAAGGTTCAGTGCACGGAGTTTCGGGTGTAGGGTTGAGAGTGTGGGTTTAGGGTTTCGGATTAGGGTTGAGAGTGTACCATCTATATATAGCCCAAATACCGACAAATCGGACCGGACTAGACTTTATGTTAGCCCTAAACCCTGAAATCCCAGCGGGGTTCAAGGACTCTGCCGAGGATCTTGGCGGGGTTGATTTTCCGTTGAGGTTTTATGGCTTCAACAACCAAATTCAAATGTCTAGCTTTCGGAGCAAGATTTGCAAGATTATGGTCCAAAAGCATAAAAAATAGTCATTTACAGCCGTTGCTATATGTATATATGTATATGATAGGGGTGCAGGGTGCAAGTGTGTACATTGGAAAGAAACATAGAGCCCTAAAGCCCAAAACACAAAACTCAAACACACCAAGGGATGAAGAAGAGGTGCAACCTCGAGTAGCGCCAAGATTCCCGCTACCGGTCGCCTAGAATCCAGCTCTAGAGCAGCCCCAAACCTGTGGGCACCACAATATGGGTGCAACCCCCCGAACCCTAACCCCTAAACCCTAAACCCGAATCCTAACCCTAGACCTAAGGCCTTAAACCCTTTACCTTACACATGCTCAGATGTCCCAGCTAAAGCTTGAGCTGGAGCGCCTGCAGCGCGAATTGCAAAGCCGCCGCCCCTGTTATGTTGGGGATTTGTGAGCTTGAAGATTGGGGTTCAGGGTTTAGGGTTTGGGGTTATAATGTTTGTGGCTATATGCCGACGATGGAGAATCAACTGGAGCAGAGAGTGGAACATGGAAGGAACATGCATGGTTTCTACGATTTAGGGTTTAGGCCGGGTTATTAGAGTGTCTGGAGAGGGTGTTAGGCCTTGGGGGTTGAGGGTTTTAAGCTCTGAGCGGGCTAGTGTTTTAGGGTCGTATGGGTGTACGGTTTCAGGTATTTCTTGGTGCAGTTAAGGCATCGAGGCCGGAGGAAGGTAAGCAACACACTACACCTCCTTAGGGTCCAAATGCTTAGTAGGGTTTAAGGTGCCAAAAATCTTGCACATCATAGTAGCCGGGCCATTATTTGGACATTTGGACCCCTAGGTCTCAAGAATCCTGTCAGCTCTTTTCATTGCAGGGCGCAGGGTTCATGTTGAACCCCAAGCCCCCACCCATAAGCCCCAAAGCCTTTGGGGCTCCTGTTTGGGAGCCATGTCCCTTGTAGAGGAAGGTCAGTACTGCCACTGAGGCAGGGGCTTCCTTTTTAGGGTGGTGGGTTTAGGGTGTAGGATTCAGGGTTTAGGGTTTAGCATTTCGGATGCAGGGTTTGGGGTGTAGGGTGTAGGATTTAGAGTTGAGGGTTCAGGGTTTGGGGCCTTGGGTTACGGTGAGAAAGGAAGACTCTCCTACTTCTCCAGCAATCCCGATACTACAGGTACTCCTACCTTAAAGCCAGTTCTCCGCAATGTTTGGTGATTTCGGAAGGCAGGGGCCTTTTTGGAAGTCTCTATATGAAGGCATCTCCTATATCTTGGAGTCTACATTAAAACTCCCTTTTGACGGAAATCGCTATCTTCCAGTGCTTGGAAAATCTTCTCCGTTGATTGAATAATCGACAACAAGCTACTCCGGGAACACACAAGTCATGACCAGGTAGTACCTTTACTCATCTATAGCTACGGTTATGGGTCACACTCCCTAACCCCAAGCCCTAAACCCCGGTTTCGTAGTAGACCTGCCTGGAATCTAGGGCTCACCAGCTTATAGGGCTGTATTACAGCCGTAGGATGCCTCTAACGACAGACTTTTTTGGGGGTTGGGATTGCCGAAGCTCTCTTATCCACCTAAACCCCAAACCCTACTCGCCCTAAACCCTTCACTCTACGAGTCTCCCTTGTCTGACAAAGTTCCTTGGGCGGGGATGTGGCGGCAGCCACAACTCAAGACCCGTGGTAGTGTCTTACATGGTTATACAGGGTTTATGGTCTAGGGTCTAAACTCCTTGAGGGGGCTTATACAGAGGATTATATAGGGGACTACGAGGAGGGAGGCTATAAGTTCAGACTATGGCTCACATGCTTGGAGCAAGAATGCGAGAACAATTGAGTCCCACAACTTCAAGCGTTTAAAGTCATTGCTTCTGAGGAAATGGTACTTCCCATGCATAAGGGACCCCAATACAGACCCCAAAAGATTATAAACCCCGCAATGAGGACCCCAACATGGTATCCCGAATTTTTGGAAATCCCAACACCATCTTGGTTTTCACCTAACGCGATACCCTGAACCAGTGTTGGTCCCATCTTTGCAGTGGCTTCGACTCTACGACCCGGCGGCAGGACAGCTAGACATGCTACTTAGGCGCCCAAGATGGGGTTATGTAGGGGTTACCCTAAGGGTCCAAGTACCTAATCATACCCAAAACCAATACTATAACCACTATCACCCAAAACCCAGGTACATAATTATTGGGTACATGGACCATGGACCCTTTCGGTTATGTAGGGAATAATGGAAAAGCAAGTAGAAACTCTTATGTCATCATAGGATTTCTACGGAGGCAACTGCCCAAGCTATGTCTGAGTAATACCCTAGAATCTCGTATGATTACTACTACAGATAACACCACTAAGTTTTCGTAGTATGTTTACCTAGAGCAAAGCCCAAACCTTAAACCCCAGCCAGCCACTCATCCCTAAACCCTAGGGACCTGTTTGGGAGCCATTGATACGGCAAGGTCTCGGCGAAAACAGCAGCGAAAACGAGGTGCCGAGGATGTTGCGCGCGTGACAAGTGGGAGTTTCTCAAGATGGGGTCTAGGGTTCAGGGTTTAGGTTTCAGGTTTCAGGGATATATGCCCCATAGCGTAGAACCAAACGGAAAAGACATTGGCACAGAACATGGAAAGTTAAATGGAAGCTTGAGGGTTAGATGGGGGAAGATACTGTTGATAACAGTCCTGCATGACTTGGATATACTATACTTAGTACCATAATTCTGATTGGTATGACTTAGGAGCATGCATGCCAGGAAATTTAGTATTCACTGTAGGAACCTCGTTCATTTCTACATACTATGTCCTCACATTTGGCATCCCCCCAGCCCCACAGGGGTGGTTCTTTCTGGCTTCCTGTAGGACCTCAACCCAAAAAGCAGGATCCCGTAAGGAGTCGTATGATAGCAGGATCCCAAAGTTTGTTGGGCTGGGCATAGCAAAACTTCTTCTTATGCAGATGTCTTTTCTGTATGCACAGGCTGAAAGCTGTGGTGGGACAGTGGCTGGTTTGTGTGTGGTTGTTGAACATCGATCCTTAAACCCTGCGCCCTGTACCAGGTACCCTATACCTAGGGGTCCAAAAGGAGACAAGTCATATGTACTCCCCCAAACCTCAATAGAGTAGTGTTTTATTTGGGGATACTATGGTACCCATTCTAGAGTAAGATTCTATCCTTCTGTTGGGGTATAGTATCTTATATAAGGAATATAATCTTACTAGGTTTAACCACTAAAAAAAGCGCTACTCGATACCGATTGTTACTACGAGGACCCCAACGTTGATGATTACTGTATGTTGGACCCCTATCCATGGGTTTAGGTTTTACCGGGCACCATGGGGTTCATGTATTCCTGGATTACTGTAGACCCATGATTAATGACGCCCCCCTTTTTTAAGGGCCTTAATATTATGATCCGTACTCTAATCCCTACTAAGGGGCGGGGGTTTATTCATCATGGTTGGCAGGGTGCTGCGTCGTTATTTTGCAAGGCTGCGGTGCAGGCAGTGGGCAACGTTCCACTTACCCAAAGGGTCCATGTACCCAATGATTAGGTACTTGGGTGTGGGGTAATAGTAATTATAGTATTGATTTTGGGTAAGTATATGATTATTAAGTACTTGAACCCTTAGGGCTTCGTATGCCGATGTATCCCGCCATGACAGGAGAGGTCTGGGAAGAGGACACGCACTGGTCAGGAGTGCTCACTGCGCTGGCGCTTGCTCGCTGTGGTTGCGAGTATCTCAAATGTCTGCCCATATGCGGGCGGTCGCAAAGACCTGAGCTCCTTTCTCTGGCAGCGTCTATATGATGAGGAGTAGAGTATGTTAGAGTTTACAAGGGCCGCCCTGCTCGCTTCCGAAAACCTCGCTATAGCAGCCCCAATATTCCATCGTGGTCCCAAACTTGCTAGCCGCGCTTATTGGTGCCTGCCTGTAAGCCTTACCCAGATCTGTAAGAGCCCTAAACCCTAAACACCAAACCCTAAACCCTAAGCCCTAAACCTCTAAGCCTCACCATCTCCCAGACAAACATTTAGGCCCCAAAGGGGCCCTGCAAAGATTACAGCCTCTTAAAGGGGGGGCTATGTGGGTGGTTGTCAAAATTATGGTCCCTTTTTGGGGTACCCTAAATATTAGGTGCCCCTAAACCGTAAACCCCTAAACCCTAAACCCTAAACCCCAAAACCCTGTAATAGGGACCCAAAAAGGGACCATAAGTTTGACAACCGCCTCTGTGGGCTTCCATGTTTCTGTGGTGGAGGGAGGGCCATGAAGAACCCCAAGCTTTAAGCCCTAAATCCTAGACTTGTTAACCCTAAAGCTGAAAGCCTAAACCCTAAACCTTTGGGTTTTGGGTATAGGGTGGACCCTTAACCCAAAGCCAAAAACTTTAACCTGTTTGGCCCTTCGTTGAGCAAAGCATCCATCAGGTGACGAGGAAGTCGATCACACAATTCAAGGATGAGCTTGCACAGGCCAGTGCAGTTGAAAACATGAGCTACCGTCAATTGAGGGTTACCAAGGGAACCATTAAGGGTGGGCATAGGGGTCCCTTTGGTACATTTAGTATGGTTCCCTAAACCCTAAACCCAGACCCTGAACCCATACATTCCCTAATAAGGACTCATGTCCTCTGTCTACGGGAAATACTGACTGTAGCTCACACGGGGCCTAGGCTCAAGGGTGCCTTAAACCCTGGAGCTTAAACCCGAACTCCCGAACCCTAAACTCTAAACCCTAAACCCTGAACCCTAAAGTCTAGACCCTAAACCTAGCTCAAACGGGGCCGAGGCTCTAGGGCTTAGGGTTGGGGCTGGCGTAGCAAGCGCAAGGATTTTTAGTATTTGGATTTAGTATTTTTGGGGTCGAGTTTTTAGGGTTCTAGTAATGGGGGATCTATGTCGGGATCCCCTGATTAAAAAGGAAGGTGCCAAACAGTTATGTACCAACATTAGGGTCCGTTTCAGGGGTGTGTGGAGGATGTATAGGGTTTGGAGCTTAGGGTTAGGGTGAAGGAGCTCAAGAAGTACCAATGATAGAGAATCACACGGAGGAGAAAACAGAACATGAAATAGAAACTTGGCCCATAAAGGGTGTATAGGCATTAAGATGTAACGTACGGGCCAGCATGATTGCCAAGATGATGCTTCTAGATTCCTTGTATAATTTTGGTAGACCGCAAAACGACACATTGGTCATTGTTTCGTTTTCTGTCGCATGCTGCGATGCACAGGGGCATGTAGGATTCAGTGGTTTGGGGATTTGGGTCGGTCTTCCTGATTATTTCTGGAGGTGCTGACAATTTCTGGTGCAGGATGTAGGGGTTTGGGTTAGAGGTGTAGCTTTTGGGTTTGGAGGGTTGGAATCAGACCTTGAACCATAAACCCGAAGCGTTTAGGGATCAGGAGTTAAGGAGTAGGGCTGAAGGCGCAGCAGTCCTAATGCCTATCTTCATGGGTTTGTTGTTTGTTTAGGAGCCGGCAATGCCGCTGATTTTAAAGCATCAGGGATGAGATGCGGGCCTGGTCAGCTAGACTTTGTTCTTTGCGTGTATGTTTTATTTAGAACATACGGGAAGTTTAAGGGGATAACATTGTTAATTGAACCCCAGACCCGATTATTGAGGCTTCCACGGTATATGGCATGTCCCCGACTAAGCCTAAACCCTAAAACCCTAAACCTCAACCCGTCCCCAATATATTAGCATCCGCAGTATGGAGACCCCTTAAAAGTACCCCTGATTTGTGAAAACCTTAAACCCTAAACCCTACATTATATAGACACATCCCATATAATTCCAATATATAGCCTTAAAAGGGTACTCCTAATTTCGAGAACCCCATATTGGGCTTGTGATCTCGAGAGTAGGGTTCAAGCTTTAGAGTTTAAGGTTTAGATTTGAGCCCTTTAGGATTTTGGGTGTTGGGCTTAGGAATCTATAGGTTCCAGCATGTAAGTACTGAAGATGAGAAGGTTGTCCATTCTGCATTCTTTTTGGGGGCCTGCCAACATCAAGGTTCCTAGATTTAGGGCACCGGGGCGACTGCTACGAGAAATTCTGAACTGCACATTTTACTTGCACGCCCTAACCTCCGAGCATAGCATGTTTTGCTTCTTTACAAGGGATGCGCTTCAGGTGCCTGAGCAGTCCCACTAAGAACGGTCCTGTAATAAGCACTGAAATGGATACAAGTTGGATAAGTTGTGAATTTCTGATGTAGCCACAAGCTTTAGTTTCCTGAAATGTGGGGACCCTAATATATAGACCCCACAGTACTCCTTTTTGTCGGGACCCCGAAAAAGGTACCCCTCTAATTTTGGGAAACACTAAAGCCTAAACTAGCCTTATGTATTTATACATATGATACATATGTATATATATATATGTAGACAGATATGTAGATAGATGTATGTCCCCATATGATCCCCTTATACAACCCTAAAAAGGTACCCCTCATTTGTGGAAACCCCCAATTTAGTTTTGCTTTGAAATGCACCAAGTACGGAACTGCTGCATATTTGGACCCTCACGGTGGGACACACACAAGAATTCCTGCTGACTAGATGGGACCCCGAGAATTTACTAATGCGAATATTTGGGGGGTTACCGAAATTTCGGGGGTACCTTGCTCGGGTTATATCTAGGAATTTAGGGATTACATGGGGATGTATAGGGTTTTGGGGTTTGAGTTTCCCACAGATGGGGTACTTCTGGGAGGTCCCTTAAAACGGATTATAGTATTTTGGGCTACAGTCGGGCCCCCCTATTTATGGAAACAGCCATTTGTAGTCTGGGAGACGGGAAAGTGTGCAGTTCTTGGTTACATGGAACCCTCCAAGATTTTGATCCTCTCCACTTGGTCAGGGGATGTTCCCAACGCATCCCAACGAGTGCTTTATGGGGTTAGGGCCATGGTTGTAGCATGTTGCTTCGATGCCGCCAGCATTTTGCAGGGGTTCAAGGTATCTGGTATCAGGCGCTGCCTTTCAACGGCATTCTCTCATCACGATGGTGGCTAAGGCCTGTCAGGGACGTGGGGTAGAATCTGGTGCTTATGAGGCTTTGCAGAGATGGCCACGACTAGTGCGTCATTGTCATGTCATTGACGTCGTACCCAACTTCTCCTTGTTTCTGCAGCGGGTGGGAATGGAGCCATGTAAGCTATGGAACATGTGAAAGTTCTAGCTGCTACTCGACCGGAAAGTTTCAACCTAAATCGGCAAAGAGCTGCTTCTTGCCCTTTCTTCCACCATTGCTGCTTTTTGGGTTTAGGGTTCAGGGCATGTAGTATACACCTGGGGGCCAAGTTGGGTTCCCGTGTGATTGCAGAAGCTGGCTGAAATGGCTCTCTCCTAACGCAAAGATGGTAGCTAAACTCAGAATGCCTGGCTTTTTTTTTTGTATGGACCCGTCCGGGAGGGACGGGTAATTGGAGTCCTAGAATCTACCCTCCCGACTGCTTTCGAAACCTCCATGTGCTATTGATTACATGTCGGTGCAATATGGGGCTTCGAAGAATTGGGCGAAACCCGAAACCCTAATGGCTCCTCGGGAGTCACTGGGGAGTCTAGGGAACAGAGTCCAAAATGAGGTTCCGGATTTATTTAAACGCCCCCAGGTGGCCTCTGCGAATTCTGGATCCTGGTTTGAAGGTCACCTTCAATCCGCATTTCTTGTACTGGGATGTCAAAGAACCCCAACTTGGCAATGTCAAGGGAAAATGTACAGAGCAAGGTTTGAAGATTTCTCTAAACCCTAAACCCTACAACCCTTAACCCTAAGACCCTAAAACCCTAAACCCTGAGCCCTAACCCTAGACCCTCTCTCTCTCTCTCTCTATATATATATACACACCTATCCCTATAACCCCTTACAGGTTAACCAGAAACCTCAAAGTCTAAGTAGGCTTCGTTTCGCGTGCAAGGGCTCAAGGTCTCAACGTTAATATGCTATAAGGGCAACCAGAACTCCAGGATAACCTCACAGTAGAGTTTAGGGGTTAGGGGTCATGGTTTAGCAGTTAGGGTTTAGGGTTTAGGGCTGAGTCAACCTTAAACCTTTCCCTACACCCTACACATTAAACCCTACTGTACCCCAAACCGTTGGCCCTCATCTCCAAGAAGAACCAGAACAGTACCCTTTACTAGCGGGAAATCCTCATGTCTGGGCTGAAATTGCCACGGGTTTAGGGTTCAGGGTTTAGGATTTAAGGTTTATGTTTAGGGTTGAAGGTCTAGGAGTTAGGGTTTATAGGGCTTAGGGGCATCGAAACACGCACTGTGCCGTCCCTAGCTGTGGTTGCACTTGCAGATTCAGATGACGGTTTTCATGAACAGCAGTCTCCAGTACTACAAGCCATGTTAGGGGGTCTCCCAAACGCAGACACTTCGGAACCCAATATACCCAGATAGCTTTCACTATGGGATATCCCTCAAAATCTAACATATCCTCCCATAACCCACTTAAAGGGGCGTGCAGTTGAAACCCCGAAAAGATCACTGACTGCATCGCCCTTGCATACAGGCTATGAAAGTGCTCAAGTCCTCGTTTAAGACGAAGTTGCTCGGCTTATTTCGGGGCAGGCGGCGCGTACGTTCCCGCGTCAAGGGTCTAGGGCTTGAGGTGTTCATAGTTGAGGGTTCAGGATGTGGGGTGTAGAGTTTTGAGGCTGATAGGTAGGCCCAAGAGAATAAGCTTCTGCATCCCCTGTCATGCACCAATAAGACGCATCACGACGCGGGCCGGTTAAGCAGGTAAAATGTCATCAGCGCGGTTCAAGGTTCACCTAGACCTCGCAAACACCCATAGTGATGACTTCGTGGACCCCCCACCCAGCAGTAGTGACTGTAAGGGATATGTAAGGATTATATTAGGGTCCTATTGTATTCCTACTATACCACTATTACAGGGTGGGGGGTCCTCCTAACCCATAGTGATAACCATTACCTAGGGTTCAGGTTTTGGAGTTATTTGTGGGTAAAAGGCCATTCATTAGGGGGGCAGGGACATGGAACGTGAAGGCAAGGCCTAAAAATATTGAGTCTGGGTTTTGGAATTTGGCTTTTGGTCCTTTTAAAAGTATCTAGGAGCTATTTCATTGGGGATACATGCCCCCCCGCACAATAGTGGGTACTCAGGCCCTATAGTAGAGGGGCGGAGGGTCTAGGTAGGGTTTGAGGTTTGGGCTTTATAATCCCCTACAGTTTCCATTTCATTTTCCATTTTGTTTTCCATTTGATTCTCCATCATAGTAGGTACCCCTAATTTGGGTGGATATGATTCACCAATTATTAGGTTACGAAGCAAGACCACTCATCCGGTCCGTTGCTTCGAATCTCATGCCTTCCCCACTTCCGAAGCCAAGAACAGGGTTTAGGGTGACTTGCCTATCTGTATCTATTTGTGTATGTAGGGACTTCTACACTCCATCCCCCTGATTTAAACCCTTGGACATCCTTGCCCCAACTCTTTTGGTGTCCGGAAGCCTTGAACTCCGCCCTGCCAGAACTGATAGAGGGTTTAGGGTTTAGTTCCCAGAGCTCCCATTCAACCTGGACGGAGCCCTGCCGACGCTTAGTAACAGTTGGAGAACATGCATATGAGCCATTGTCAAAAGTCCTAGTATCGCCCTTAATGACCCCTACAATACTCCTCTACATAGCCCCCCATATAATCCGTTTAACTAGCTACGACTATAGCTCATATAATGTAAGTACATACAAAATATGACCCCTGTGATACGCTGTTACTGGGCGCTAAGCCCTAAACCCTTACCCAACTTACATCCTCAGTCCGTTGAGGCCCGAGATCAGCCCCATCACAGGTGGGCTTGCAGGGCTGCATTGTATGGAAAGTTTAGGGTTTAGGCTTTATGGTTGTGCCACTCGATAATACGAGGATTCTGAAAGGCCCACACCCAAAATAAGATCGTACAAGTGTCATACGATCGTCGTAGGTTTTAATTTTGAGGGTTTGGGGTTATCAGCATTTTAAACCATCAATCATTGATAGTACAGAGAGGAGAGGGTCCTATTTTTGAGGGTTGGGTTTACGCAAATCCTGCCCAAGTGCCCTGAACCCCAAACCCTAGAACCCTAAACCACAAAGCCAGAAAGGAGATCCTAAAAACTCAGACTTCTGGGAGTGCAGAAGCCTCGGAAAAGGTTGAGAAGCACCTGCAGAAGGTGCTTGGCGACGTGTTTGAGCACATCCGGCCAAAAAACTTCTAGTATTGGCGGAAGCGCAAAGCTCGGGAGAAATGAGCAGCTTTTCATTGGTTGCAGCAGGTCGGCGTCGTCACAGCTTTTGAGCGGCCCTTCCGATTCACGAGCAAGAACGGGCCAGGGGCCCGGAATGATCTTCGCAAAGAGGTGCAGGTGAAAACCCTAAACCCCTAAACCCTAAACCCTAAACCCTAACAGAGACGCCTCAGACGAGGAAGGGGGGGTGGTCGCAGGGAGGAGGCTGGGCCAGCACGGATACCTTAAGTAATGGTAAGTTTAGGATTTAGGGTTTAGGGCTTAAGGGGTTCAGGGGTTCAGGGTTTAGGGTTTACATGGGCTTGAGGGTTTAGGGTATAGGGCTTTAGAGGTTCAGGGGTTTAGGGTTTAGGGTCATGAGGGTTTAGGGTTTTAGGGCTTAGGACTCCCTATTCAACATTAGGGTTATATAGAGGTTATATTGGGATAATGGAAAATGAAAGGAAAGTACTATTTTAGGTCCCCCTTACGTAAGCTTGCTTAGGGATACTTAGAGTAGATAAGATTGGAGAGGAACCCCGACGGATAGTGGACCCCACCCTGTTCATGGTACAGGAGGGTCTGGGATTGTGTCTGGGCTTTCCGTGGTAAGGTATGAGCTTCAAGGGCTAGGGTTTGGGATTCTGCTATGGGAACCCTAAACCCTCAACCCTAAAGAGTCCAGGACGTTCTGGATTAGCATTCAAAATTGTCGGGGACCCGGTTTTGTGCCTCGGGAGCCGCGCAGCAGGGAGACAGGTCGAACATGCAGGAAATGCATAGAGACAGCGCCGGCTAAATAAACTATAGTGTAAATTCCTAGCCTCCCCCTTAGTAAGCACTATAATGGTTACATAATCCCCTATTTAACCAGCCTTTTCAGGAGTTTAGGCCATTTTCGAGCCCTGGGTTGAGACCCTAAACCCTGAAACCAGGGTTTTAGGGTTTTGGGTTTTGGGTACCCTAAACCCTAGTTCAAAACTTTGGGAGTTTGGTGGTTCAGAGGAGAGGTGCGGGTGCTTTGGGCTGAAATGTGGTCATGTGTCCTATGGGCTAGGCTCCTAGTGTCCCCCTTAATAAGCTAGAATCTCCTAGATAATCCCCTTTGAGGAGTTTAGAGGGTAGACTACAGCTCATGTGTTCAGATTTCCAGGCATAATTAGACGCACGGCGAAGCAGGACTTGAGCAACAAGTGGGTATGTAGCAATGCAGTGGAAGAGGTGTGGCGCGGATGGTTTTGTTGCAGCGGATCAGGGGTTCCCCCCGCACAGTTCCCAAGCTGATATTGCCAACATATATTCCTCTTTCCTTATCATTAGCGGGTGGGAGGCCTAACCCAATAACAAACTCTCAACCCAAGACTCTAACGTCACCTTGCAACCCATACAATCACAAACTGAGATAGTTGTTCCCAAGTAGCCATTTTGTGGAGTCCTGACGCAGGGAGAGCCTTTTCAAAACAAGCAGTCTATGTTTCGGGTGTTTGGTAATCCAGGTCCGTAGCCCAAAGCCCTAAACCCAAGACCCCAAGCTCTAAACCCAACACCCTGAACCTAAAGAACGAAACAACCCTTAAACCCCAAACTCAAACCCCCAAAAGCGACAACCCTAACCCCAATGACCAAACTTAAACCCTAAACCCTAAACCTTAAAGCCTAAACCCTAAAACCCTAAAACCCTAAATCCAAAACCCTAGACCCTAACCCCAATGACGAAAAAAAAGTCCTTAAATCCTGAAACCCTAAAACCCTAAACCCTAAAACCCTAAACCCCTAAACCCTCACACCTTAAACCCTAAAACCCTAAACCCTCACACCCTAAACCCTAAACCCTAAACCCTAAACCCTAAAACCCTAAAACTCTAAACCCTGAACCCCAAGCCCCTCAACCCTTTGTAGGCAAGCCCAAGAGGGTTCGCCACGACCGCGGCGCTGCGGCCGCCAAGGCAGCGGCGAAGATGACCTCCGAGGACCTGGGACCCGTCTTAAGGGCTTAGGGGTTTAGGGTTTAGGGATTTAGGGTTTAGGGTTTGCGGGTGGTTTAGGGTGTAGGGGTTTAGGGGTTTAGGGTTTAGGGGTTTAGGGTTTTGGAGGTTTAGGGGTTAAGGGTTTAGGGGGTTTAGGGGTTTGAGGTTTAGGGTTTGGGGTGTAGGGGTTTAGGGTGTAGGGGTTAAGGGTTTAGGGGGTTTAGGGGTTTGGGGTTTAGGGTATAGGGATTTAGGGTTTAGGGGCTTAGGGATTTGGGGATTTAGGGTGGTTTAGGGGTTTAGGGTTTGGGTTTTAGGGGAGTAAAAGAATATTTATGTATATGGGTTATACAGGCTTAATGGAAAAGAGAATGGAAACTATGATATTGTCGGGTCAGGGATTTGGGGTAGTGGGGTTAGAGCTGAGGCTGAGGGTGTTGGGTTTTGGGTCTAGGGCTTTGGAGTTTAGGGTCTAGAGTTTTGGCTGCTTAAGGGGGATGGGAGGGAGCAACTACACAGCACGCGAGTGGTGACAAACTTATCCTTGGAAATACCAACCTCAAATGGCGTTGCCGTTGAACCTCGCACAGTATCTGCGTTTTGCCGCTTCATTGTGGCATACTTGCGGAAACGCATTACGATGTCACAGAACCTCAAGGGAAAGGGTCTCAGAGACGTGCCTGAACAAGCTCGGCATTTCAAGGCAAAGCTACTAGCTCTTTATGACCTCCAACTGGAGCGGAAATTTCATGCCTGATGTTCAGATCAGCGATGAGTCGAAGGAGTCATCGATCTGCTCTGACTTGACAGGTCCACATCCGACATCTGTAGAAGGGTACAAGTGTGCTTTGATTGTGTTGTATTTTCAATACGCTAGGGGTCTGAAGACAAAGGGGCCACAGGAGACAGCTACTCAACTTACACAGGTTATGTCACGTCTGTGTTTCCTTGGAGCTCCGCCAGTTTACAGGTTGCACTCGGATTGTGGAAAGGAGTCTGAAAATGCAGTCATGGAAGATCTTCAGACACGTTACGCTATGTTTTGCATGTATTCTTCACCATATGATCCGCAGGCGAATGCGAGAGCGGAAAGAAGCAGTGCAAAGGTTGAAACTTGAAGGAGTGCGAGAGCTGTTCATGCAGGTATGTCCCCACCTTTGTGGTTTCATGCTGTGTCGCAGGCGGCTTTCTTGTCACGACAGCGAGCGTTGGGCATCGAGCTTCCAAAGGAGGAACCCAACATGGGACAGTTGGTTGCCATCAAGCGTCATGATCATGAAGCGTTTGAGCAACGGACTCTTCAGGGGGTCTCGATTTCACGTGATGACGATCGTGCTCAGGGCGCATTTGTTTTGACGAGACACAAGGACAGTCTGAAGCTGCATAGGGCAAGGATGCCGGTTCCCTTGAATCAGGAACGTAATGTCGGGAGCGCTTTAGAGGCTCCGGATCGCAGCGCACGTGTGTGGCTATCAAGCTCGGGCAAAATCGTGTGGGGCGAGGATGTTCTCACTGACTTGCTTGCTCTAAGCCCTCAATCCTAAAGCCTAAGCCCTAAGCTCTAAACCTTGAACTGTAAACCCATTTCTAAATTGAGGGACACTTTTGGGTTTTAGGGTTTAAGGTTAAAGCCTTATATAGCCTCATACCGTCCCAGCGTCCCCAGACAAGCTGTATACAAGCCTTACGAAAGGTTCCCCACCTACCTGGTAATCCCCTAATCCTAAACCCGAAATTCTAAACCCTAATCACTAAACCCTTCGGGGTCGGGGTCGGCACCGTGTCAGCTTCTGTCCTTCCATGGACCTAGTTAGCAACTCAACCAGCGGCAGGGGGCTCCCCAGGTTTGGATGCGTTTAGGGTTTTGGATTTAGGGTTCAGGGTCCTTTTCCCTGCTTGGAGGGTCATGGCGACATTAATAACCTTCATTATTAAAACCTACTTACTACTAAGTCCCCATGACTTTCCAAGTTGGGATTAGGGTTTACAGAATAGGTTTTAGAGGGGCTCCGCTTGGGCCATTGCCCCCTTACTCAAACTGTGCTGAAAGGATCTTGTGAGGGAGGCAACTGGTTGCTGTAGCGTGCTCCCTGGGTGTGTACCCAGCAGCAGTGGTAGGGCACAGAGCTCTGCACCTGGAATCTCAAACCCTAAGTCCTACACCCTGAACCTTAAATCCCAAACCCTAAATCCTCAACCCTAAGCCTTAAATCTTAAGCTCTAAATCCATTAAACAAAAACAACTAAATCTTCAACCCTGACCAAGCTGCAGAGAGGCAGGGAAAGGAAAGCCCACATCATAGGCACAGTTCAGCATGCAGCGCACAAAAATCCTCCTCTCCTCCTCACACCTCCTACCATAAGCCGTCAACCTCGTTCCCAAGAAACCGGCAATTTTTCAAAATTATCCCTAACCCCTATACCTATCCCCCTCAGTCTCTTGGTTCAGACTACAGTGAGGCACCTGGTACCGTTGATGGACGACATCTTGCATCACTAAGCGTCTGAAAATCCTTGTAGGTTCCAGGATGATGTCCAACAGGGTGGTGCAGGTTTTCCACCAGCATCCATATTTAGGGGTTTCCCAAAAGTGGGGGTACCGTTTTGCGGGTCCCCTTAAGGAGGATTATGGTATTTCGGGGTCTGTGTTAGGGCCCCCCTATTTTTGGAAACGACAACATTTAGCGTTTGGAACGTGAGATTTCAAGTTTGTATGCTAGCCAAGTTGCCTGGCAGAGGAGTGGAGGCGCTACCAGACGTCCAAGTATGCAGAGGCTTTGTGAGGGATTTATGCTTCAAACGCGCTTGAGGGGCAGGGAATTGTGAATTGGGTCAATCCCTTCCACAGTAATAGTTACCATAATGGCTACTAAGAGTTTTCATAGCTGCTTTTAGAAACCCCTTCGAGAACAGATATTGCTAGGGGGAATCACCAAAGTACTTAGGTGTACCAATACGAAACCCTAAACCCTAAACCAGAACCCCCTAAACCCCACTTCCCCACTTCCTTAAGCACGTGAAGCCGAGCGTGAAAGGCTTTTGGCTTCTGGCGTTGGATGTTGGGTGTACAGGGAAGGATGTGTAAGAAACATGGATGTGTAAGCGACACTTGTGGTGGGTTTGCTTCATTTCGATATTACCCTAGACCCTAAGCCCTAGATATAGGATGCACGTAGCTTGCTTCCTGAGGGCTAACGGGCCCAAACAAGGAAGACTCTTTGAGAGGCGAGGTTTCCCTGGCAGTTTCCTTTAGGATGTAAGGTTTAGGATGTAGAGTTTAGAGTTTCTTAGCATTCCTGTCCTGTTGAGACTGAGGGCTAGAACTCCTTGAACAGAACTCCTGTTCTAATTCCTTGGTTTTCAGGGTTTAAGGTTGAAAGCTTTGGGATTGAGTGAATTGACGCTTTCTCAACAAGAAAGGTGCTGGGCTTGCACCTTGCATGGAGATTTCTTTCGGACTTTGGGCAAGTCTACACTCAAACGGGTTTAGGGCGTTTAGGGCATTCAGGGTTTAGGGATTGGGGTATAGGGTTTCGGGTTCAGAGTTTAGGATATAGGGTTTAGGGTGTAAGCCTACCCGGACTTAGGCGCGGGTAGGAAAACGCCCAGGCTATAAGCTTCGTAGCATGCCTACCCGGCTCTAGACATCCCATCGCTGGGACATGAATCCAACTTCCATGCCGTTTTGCATGTGAGCTATAGTCTAAACTCCTTGAGGGTGGTTATATAGGGCATTATATAGCGGACTATTATAGGGGCTATTAAAAGTGATACTAGGAGTTTAGATCATGGCACATATATGATTCTCCACTCTTCAAATACATCCCTACTTGGGGGTCATGGGGACTTAGTAAGTAGTTTAGCAATGTTGATAATTTGGGCTATTCTATGGCTTATACGGGTTATAAACCTGCTTACTAAGTCCCCCTGGCCCCTCCAATTAATACATGTCTACCTACTCCCTATATGAAGTAGTTACGCCTATAAGCCTGAAACCCTGACCGCAATAAACCTAATCTCGCGCCCAGAAAGCAACATCCCCATATCGTAGTGGTTCAAATTTCCTGTTGCAAAATGAGCATACCCTAAACCCTAAACCCAAGTTTCCTGTTTGGTTAGGACCCCTTGTCAAGAAGGTGTATTCCCAATGGACCCTTCTTTACAAGGACCTCTAGAACGACCCCCCATATGAGCTATAGTCTAAACTCCTTAAAGGGGGTTATATAGGAGATTATATATGGGACTACTATAGGGGTTACTAAGGGGGATTCTAGGAGTTTAGACTATGGCTCATATACTTATCTATGTATCCCCCTACCTTGAATTGAACTACAAAAGCCCTACTCTTGTTTTTTTCTTTTTTCGCAGCTCTGTTAAGCGCTGACCCCAAAAGCATAGCCGTCTAGGGTTTAGGGTTGACCAGTTAACCGTGAACGTAAAAACCAAATCCCACCCATCGTTTTTCACTGCAAGAATACCTCTGCACCATGGACCACTTCAGACTGGCGCAAATCTTGAGACTATGGAAAATCAAGAATGAAAGCCCATGCTAGAAGGTTTGGGATACTGCGCTCATCACGTCACATCTAGGAGCCTTGAGTAAAATGTGACAAGCATTGCGGTCTTGAGGGGCTGCTGTAGTTTGAGTGCAGCGCGTCCAATTGCAAAGTACACCCATCTCAGACATAGCCTTGACCAAAAACCCCTCAGCTCTGGGATTTCGTATGAAGACACATGTTCTAGGGTCCCAAAACTAAAGAAAAGTTTGTGGGGTCGAAGGTAAACTGTGTCCATTTCAACTCGACAGCAGCCTGATAGAACCTTAACCAACCGCACAGCATTTGATAAAATCAGCTGACATGGGATCAACGCTCAAAAATCCAATTTATGCTCTTCAGGCCTTTAGATACACTTCCTATAAACCCTTATGTCAACTAATGAGGGATTTTTGTGGAAGTTGGTGAGTGCAAGGGTTCCTTGATAATTTTGGTGAGTGCATGGATTCGATGCCCTCTTTAGATGACCATAAGAAATCCCTTCCCCATCCCCCTCTCTAAGAACAGATGTTCCCCCCAAAATGTGCGGGTAAATCGTGGGGGCGGATTCAAGACCCTACCTTATGTTAACCTAGCTTGCACTTATTTTTCCGCTTGATTGCCTGTTGATTCGCGATTGTTTCAATTCTTCATGGCCCTAAGCCTAAGCCCTAAATGCGACTACATCCAGGTATGACCCGTATATCCCTCTTCAAAGGAACTCTAATTCCAATTGTGCTGGCCCCTAAGCCCTAGTTCCTTTTGTATCCATATATAACGGCGATATCCTCTTTCAAAGAATAGTAATTCCAATGTTATCCAATGGTTTTGGCCGCCCAGAACCCTGAAGCCCAAACTAGTCCCTGACCACTGCATGACTTGTCTTCTCAACCTCCTGAACCGGCTGTGATGCATTTCTGCGTCTGTGGCCTTGTTGCGTGGCCTCATGATGCTGATGCTGACTCTGATAGCATCCTCCATGCCCACACGGACCTATGGGAGTATCCCAGCAGTGTTTATTGGAGAGCGGATTCTGCCTAGACCCCAATTTGATGGGGCAGATGGAATCCGAGCGGGGATTCGTAGAGGCTGAAAAGGCTACCGGATGGCTGGCTCAGAACTTCCCATGGGACGCATTGTGCCTGTCAAGCGCAGACCCTAAGCTCTCTCTCTCTCTCTATATATATATGTTCGTGTAAATATATATGTATATATACATGTATATATATATATACATACATATACATTCCATGTCATCCCCCATGAACCCGCCCCCCCTCAAGGACATGGGCTTCGAATTAATTCAAAACCCTGCAATATTCGTGTACGACATTTTTCTGCCCTTTAACTGGACAGTACGTCTACCCATGTTGGTCCCTAACCTTCATCCTGCCACATCCGCATATTACCCGTACATCCCCCTACATCTCCCGTACTTCTGAGTACAGTATTTGGGCCCCTACACCGAAACCCCAGTACCCAAACCCCTAAACCCTAAACCCTAAACCCTAAACCCCAAACCCTCAACCCCCCTTCCTAAACCTCAAACCCTGAACTCTACCTGAACCCCAAAAGTATGTAAAATAATAGCCCTAAACCCATAATAATGGCCATAAAGGCCATTATTTTACCTACTTTTGGGGTCCAGGTAGACCCTAAACCTAACCGTTCTGGCCCCTAAACCGAAAAGCGTTGTCCAAACGAGGCATGGCCGCGCCCGGAGTACATGAGGGAGCCTCGCGAGGTTGGGTATGCAGGGTTTAGGGCTGCAGGCTTTAGGGTTTGGGGGTTAGGGCTGAGGGTTGAGGGTTTAGAGGTTCAGGCATCCGAGTTTGAGCGGGTTTTGAGTTTAGGGTGATTTCATGGGGAGAGGGGTGAGGAACATGGGTTTCATTGGGATGTGTAGGGCTTGTTTGGGGGGAGAGGGGTGTCCGTTTCACGGGGTTTTGTGGTTTAGGGCGAAGAGGTTGGTATTCACCAGGTCGGTAGTGACCAGGTGGATCCATCAGAGTTTGGAGTTTTTAGGGGTTTAGGTTTCGGGCTTTAATTAGGGTTTTAAGGTTTAGGAAGGTTGCTGCTAGTTTCGCAGGGCTGCCCGATACAAGGGCACCTGTTCATAGATAGTTTGAGTTCAGCAAAGCACCGTTGAGGCTTGCTGCAGCGGCTCTGTTGCACCTGGTTTAGGGCTTATGGTCTCTCAGAGAAGGGCGGCGTGGAAGGCTTTCTGTTTTATGGGCTTATGATTGAGAATCCACTTATCGAACCGTTGCGACTATGAGCGCAAATGGATATAGAGCCGAGCGTATGCGGTACGAAGATGTGGTGATGGTGAAGATGATTAGCAGGAAAGAGGGCGATTGTTCTAGTGAATGTTGCTATTCTCATTTCTGTTGCTTCAGGATGTCTACTTCTTAGTAGAATATATCTATTTCTTAGTGTAGTATCATTACGTGCGAGGCAGTTACTCGTGAAGAATCGAACCTGACCGCTGCAACGCGGAAGCCCTAAAATCTGGATCAATGTTAGGGATCCTTTATACTTTTTGGGGTATGGGATTCCTTATATTTATGTAAAAAGGATCCTTTTTTCTTCCTAGGGTAATGTGGGCTAAGAAATGAGGCAGCAGACATCAAAGAATCCTCTGTTTTGCAGCCGTAGAGCACTCGACGGGACGGGGAGCACTACAAACAAACATGAACTCCAAGGCCCCGAGCCCTCCACAAGTACATTGAATAACTGGGTTGCTCTTAAGGAACTTAAGTTAAGTTACTATTTTGGGGAAACCCTATTATTTACTATATATACCCATTATGGTAACTTTATTTAAGTTTCTTAACAGTAACCCAGATAATGGCCTTTCCTGGTTCTTTGTTGTATAAGGATTTGGGACCATGACTCTTGCCCATCTGTGAGGTTCAGGGAAAGCCAGAAGCAGGGTCTTTAGCTGTTGTCCCTGCCGCGTCAGGGGGTGGATGGCACGAAACAATAGTATATAGCTTTTTTGGGACCCCGAAGCCCCAGTCCCTGAAGCACAGAGCCTAGAAGACCACACGTTAGAATATGAACGTTGGGTGATTCATGTCAATGTTCCCTTTGTCCAGGCCCTCAACCCTGTAGTAGCTTCCATGTCATCTTCCGTTTTCTTTTCGACTTGATTCTCCATTACTTGCAGGAGGGTACTGTTTCGGATTTGTGGTGTCAGTGCAAGTTAATGGTCTCGGGTAGCCCTATATAGACCCAAACCCTAAACCCTAAACCTTAGACCCCAAACCACGAAAGTCACAAAATCTTGACCCTGTCCAGATGAAATACGTCCGAGATGGAGGTGAGGGAGCCTACCGCGACCGGACCTATGTGGCTTTCTCTGCAGTTTCGGGGCTTAGGGTTCAGGGTTTAGGTTGTAGGGTCTAGATTTTTGGTTTAGGCCTCAAGGTTTAGGATTTATGGTTTAGGGCTTAGGGTTTGGGGTTTAGGGCTTAGGGTTTGGGTTTCAGGGCTTAGGGTGTAGTGTTTATGGTTTCGCTGCAGGCCTCAAGAGATGCCAAAATCCCTTTAGACAGCTATAGTCTAAACTCCTTAAAGGGGTTACATAGGGATTGTATAGGGGAGTATTCTAGGGATTATTAAGGGGGATACTAGGAGTTTAGACTATAGCTCATGTGTTTCGAACCCGTTCCGTATAGAATCTTCCACCTTTTTCTCCCCTGTAGAATCCTGTATGTCTCTATAGCTCCTTTTCAAGACTCGGTCGCTTCTCAAAACAGGGGAAGTCCTAGACCCCAAAATGTTGAATTCGCGGTATTAGGTCCCCCAAAAGGAACCCCTAATTTTAGGAACCCCCCCTTTCTTTCTGAGCTCTTATCATGGGTTCCCTTATTACCCCCCTCTATACTACCCCCTCTAGGTTCCCTGTTATTGACCTTGATTAGGCTTAAGGTATCCATAAATACACTTCCAATTAAGGGAGGAACCTAGGCGCGGTAGTATAGAGAGGAGTAGTAGGGGAACCCATGAGCTTACGGTCCGCCCATGGTATCTTGATTTCATTTCGGGTGCTCCTTTTCTTGCTGGACGCCAGGGTTTAGGTCTTACGGTTTAGGGTCCGGGGTTTAGGTTTCAGGGTTTAGGTTTTATGTGTTTGGGGATGTACTTTTGCTAGGGTTGCCAAAAATCCCGGCCCCATTCTGTGGAGAGTCTTCTAATAAGGCTTATATTATATTGGGGCTAGATTAGGGCCCCCAGTTTATAGAAACTTTCAGATGGGATAGGGTTCAGGGTTGAGACCAGCAAGATTGCTGGGGCTCAGAGGCCGTACACCCTAAACCCTGTACCCTAAATCCCAAACAAGCGGCAGGGCTTAGCTTTGGAAGTTGGAGCCCGAACTTGTGCAGATGCCTGAATATTGAGGAAGACTACCCCTTTTGAATCCTTGTATGAAGCGTTGCTCTAAACATCCCTAAGCACTCAACACTAAACCCCTGAACCCTTTTTGTTAGGCCACCTCGCACGAAGAGGGTTTAGGGTAGTGTCTAGGGTACACCAAAAACGCGGATACAAACTCGACCAACCCGGCGTATGGTTGAAGCAGACTTCACCCCAAGTCATTGAATGAGGCTTGTGTGTTGCTTCCGTCACCTGGGTTTAGAGTTTAGGGTTTAGGGTTTAGGGTTTATGTAAGGGTTGCAACATTCCCCCTGTTTTGCAGAAGCCCTATCTTGGGATTGCACAAGGATTATTGTAGGGGTTCACTCTGCTACCTACTCGCCAGGACCAATCAGGAAGGCCCCTGCAACAAAGCTGATCTGAGCCTGTAGTTGTGGACCACTACGATGGATGCTAGACATCCTGCATGACCCCAAGTACCCTATACTTTGGGAATTATGGTACCATAGTAAGTATAGCAAGGTCATGCAGGATTCTCGGTATCAACAGTAGTATTGGCGTTTAGCCCCGAGGTCCTCATCCACCCATCGTGCACCCCAGAAGCCCTACAGGCCCCAACTCACGGCCCATACGTCGGACACTACATGAGCTATAGTCTAAACTTTTTAGAGGGGATACTAGGAGTTTAGACTATAGCTCACATGACATCTAGAACTAAGGAGATCGTCACCCGCTGGACCGAAAACACGCGAATTAGGTGCCCTGGCACTGACATCAGATTATACTTCATAGGATATAGGGTTGGTTGAGGGTTTTGGGTTAAGGGTTGCCCGATTGCATTACCCTATGTAGTTTATGGCACAGGTTTCACTGCCACATGTACCAGGGTTTGGGTACGTAGGATCATGTGGGTTGTTTCCGTCAACAGTGCTGACAAACTTTAAGACACGTATATTCTGAATGAACAGAAAGCAGATGATCTCACTTCGTTGTGCTGGCTGTTGTGATGATAGCCAGTGGAAATGGGGAACCCCCTCAGTTAACCCAAGTAGAGAACTTTGGTTTGCCCAACCCGCCAAAGGTAGGATCCTAAAACGATGATATGACTGAAATAAGGTCCCAGTTTGAGGGGGGGGGGTTTACCAACACCCTTTCATTAAAGTACTAAACCCTAAATTCTAAGCCCTAAACCCTAAATCCTAAACCCTAAATCCTAAACCCTAAATCCTAAACCCTAATCCCTAATCCTGAAAGCTGAGCCAATAGTTGCTCTCCGCTTTTGGACGGGGATTATAACCCCTATATAACCCCTATAAATCCCAACAATCCCTACATAACACAACCCCAATATAGCCCTTACATAATCCCTAGATAATCCCAAACTAAGATGCCAGGTCAAAGTCAGGATATTCAGGAAGTTTGCACCAATAGCTTCCGATACCTTCTCTAGAGGGATGCTAAGGGTTCTAGATGGGATATTCAGGGTTTAGGGTTTTAGGGTTTTGGGCTGTGGGCTCCGAGAGAGTCAGGAGTTTTGGCGGTCCTCATGGATGTATAATCATCCTTTCCCTACCTCTGGTAGCACTTAGTGCTTTGCACCCAACCTTAGACAGTATATTGCTTAGGCCAAGGGTAAAGCGTCGGCAAACTACTTGAACCTGAGTCGGTTTAGCGATTTACGGTTTAGGGGTTTAGGAGTTGAGGGATTAGTAGTTTAGGAGTTTAGGGTTTAGGGGTTTAGGGGTATAGGAGTTGAGAGTTTAGGGGCTTAGGGGTTTAGGAGTTCAGGGTTTAGGAGTTTAGGAGTTTAGGGCCTCGGGTCCTAAACCTTAAGCCTACCTCTGGCTGTGGAGAAAAGGCACGAGAACAGTGCAAAAGTGCCCTAAACTCCAAGCCTTAATCCAAAGCTCTAGAAAAGCCTTAGACCCTGAGTCATAGGCTTTGAAGCCTTCCTTAAACCCTAAGCCTAGGCTCATGTTTCAGTGTTTGGGGTGTATGCACTGAGGTACCGGCCGCATGCTAAGGCCCCTGGTTCGAAAAGCCACCTGAGGCGCAGAAATTTGCATTTTCTTGCCCCAAAATATTCACGGGTTTAAGATTCAGGGCTCACACAAAAAAAGCCTTAGAGTCAAATTAGGGCTGGCTCTGCGGGGTTTATGGAGGATGTATAGGGGATAAGGATATGTAGGGATATGTAGGGTTTAGGGTTCTGAGAAAAGGGGCACATACCCGACAATACAAATGAAAGCGAACAGGCAAAATAGAACATGAAATAGAAGCTCTGCTTATATAGCCGTGTATAGGGATTGGGGGGTTCCATTAATAGGTGTCCCGCTCTTGGGTGCCAATAATTAGGCTGGTATTTAGGTGGGTCTTGCTTTTGGAAACCCCCTGGGCTCAGGGTTCAGGGTCTGGGGTTTCGGGTATGTTCCAAAACAATAGTGTTATGTATAACGTAGTAGTCATTTTGCCAGAGTCGTGGGGTTCAAGGTCTAGGATCTAGGATCTAGGGTCTAGGGTCTAGGGTACATTCGAAAGCGTTAGTGTCATAATGTAAAGAGATGCACAGCATAATAGTAGTTATGCGAGTGTCTAATAGATCGCCTAGGTATAACCTGGGTTTCACACCACAAATCGAAACACCTTTGAGCGCCTGGGGCCTAGGGCTTCAGGTTTAGGGCTCATGAAAGAATCTGAAGGCACCTTGTTTGCTACATTTTTGAGGTTTGGGTTGTAGGGCTTGGGGATTAGAGTAAACGGTTTCGGAATGCCCTTGCCCGGGGGTTTAGGCTGAGACGCTGGGGGTCGGCTCTCCACGCCTAAATAATCATTATCCTCCAGTCTAGGGTTTAGGGTTAGGGAGAATTGCCAAAAGTATGGCCTTTTTTCGGGTGCTCTCATCAATTCGACCCGGTTTGCTTGAGGTACCCAACAAGTGACCATGACTGTACGGATACTATTTTGGACTAGAGGGTGCGTCTCATGACTAATTATGGGAAGGGGACTAACACTAACACTATGTAAGGCTCATATACGGGGTACACAAGGAGGAGTAGGGACCTATGGGGTTTCGAGCTTTTGGAGAAAGGCTGGGAGGCCCTATCCCCAAGACCCCTCCTAAGACTCCCTGAAGGACATTATAGAGTAGTGATAAACTCAACAGGGATTCGAATCCCCACTCCTACGGAAACCCCAGCCTTAAAGGGGCTCCGCACTTGTATGCAAGGGTTCTTAAAACTCATCCTATAGACCCTGCAACAAGAATCCTCACCCGCTTGCCATAAACCCTAAGTCCTAAGGCCTAAACCCATGATTCCATTTTCTTGGCCATTCCCAAAGGGGCATTCCCCAATTGGAAGCAAGCTAAACCCTTAAACCCGTAAGTCCTATACCATTAGCCCTTAAGTCCTTCAGTCCTAAACCCTTAAACCCCTAGATTGTTTAACCGCGACCCCCTAAACCTTCAAACCCCTAAGCCTAAGGTCAATCCCCTCTGCAGTACTAGCCCCTAAATATGGAGTTCATAGGGCCTTCATAAAAGCCCTGTATGGCACCCATTACTGGGTGGGGGATTGACCCTAAACGCGTGAACCCTGAAACCGTAAACCTTTAAACCCTAAATCCTTAAACCCTAAAGCCCTGAATCCCCAAACCCCAATATTATTATATAACCCCTATAATCCCAGATTCCATTTCTTCCTCCATTTTCTTATCCATTTGCTTCTCCATTATTGGGGTATCATATCCCTAACCCTAAATCCCTAAACCCTGAACCCTAAACCCTAAACCCTCCCTAAAGCTTACTTCTCTGTAAGCAGGTATGAGAAGTACAGCAAGGCCAGAACGGTGGGCCGGGGACCTCAGACGTCGGGTCTGACTGGGAATTTGGGATCTTTGGGGAATTTAGGGTTTAGGGTTTCAGGGTTTAGGGCTTAGGGTTGAGGGTTTAGGGTGTAGGGTGGCATGTACGTCGAGTATTGGTAGGGGGATCCCCCCACCCCCACAGAAGAACCCTCCCAATTCTTGGAAGCGCCCATGTCGCATCCCTGAATGCCAGATTTTATGGGCACCACATGGCACAGAGCTTTTAGCGCCACTTGCTTGTGATTGTATGCGAAACACGCGGACCTACTTGTTAAGGTTTAGGGTTTTGGGTTTAGGGTTTAGGGTTTAGGACCTGATTGTTAAGTACTTGCACCCTGAACCCTAAACCCTAAGCCCTAGGTTTGGTTCCATGTTAAACAACAGCAGGATCGAAGGCAGCCACCAGAAAGTCCAGGGCTCAAAGGCCCCAAAGCAGGTAAGGATTTTGGGCTCAGGGGGGTGTCGGTGATTTACCTGCTCTCATACTCCGAGTTACAGGGAGTGGGCACTGCAAAAAAGACATCCTGAGATACCCCCCACCAAACTTACCACTGATTAGCATCGAATGAAGGAATGGATCCTTAATTAACTATAGTGGTCGGCTTAAAGCCCCAAACAATATAGTAGAGCTGGGATTATGCTAGAAACCACTGCAATGGGTTTTGGTCCTTATGTCTTCCAATAGCCCTTGACCATATAAACCCTAAACCCTTAAACGCCTTGTCTGGTATTTCGGCACTCCAAACCTAGTGCTCATTGGAAGCCGACCTTAGCAAGCTTCAATGTCATTCCTCTTTCGGGTGGGAGCCTCTCTTTCAATTAAACCCTGCAATCAGGGAAAATTCAGCCGCTAATTCATTAGCAGATCCGCACCGTCACCCGAGTGGTCAAGGCAGCATTGTGCAGGAAAAAGGTATTTCGGCCTGCTCGATGCCCTGGACGCCCTGGACGTGCAGATGGCAGGTCGTGAGTGACACCGAGCTTCCCAGAGTTCATCGTGCCGTAGTTCATACTCCCATCCGGCCCCCGGAACAGTGCCAAAGGGGACAGATCTTCTTGGCGTGCTCGCCGTGTGCATAGACATTCCGGAGCTCGCAGTCTGAGGAGGGACAGCCGCAGGTGTCGGGCCCTGGATGGGTTCAAGGTTTATAGTCCCCCTTAAGTAGATAGAATATGGTTTTGGGTATATTACAACAGGAGCCCCCCCACATCCCATATTCTATCTGCTAAAGGGGGACTATAGGGCCTTATCCCCAAATCCCCATAACGAAGCAGCTTGACTGTGGCCATCCTCAGCCTCAAGCCCAGGGCCTCACCACCGCTTTAACCCTTCATAGCACAGAAACGAGGAGTAATGGCAGTCGCTGATTTGGCAACAGATTTCGAATCTTGACTTTCCACATCCTAGATCCACAAAATCCTAGGCCCCTGCCAAAGCCCTAGACCATCCTAGACCCGAAGCCCAAAATCCTAAACCCATATAAGCCCTTTAAACCCTTAAAGCCTGAAACCCTAAACCCTACAACCCTAACCCCTGAGCCCTCTGGTTTCCTATCAGTGTTGATGCCGGTGAAGCCCCGCGTGACACGAAGTAACGTGTACCTTCAAGCTATGGTATTCGGGTATACTACAACGATGCAGGATTTTAAGTGTGTACCCTAGAAACACCTGCATAAAACCAACGTCAAATTGCATATTCCGTTTTCTTTTCCGTTGGATTCTCCATTACTGGCGAAATCTTCCTATCAAATCCGTATATACCTGTGCAAGCCCCATGTCCCTACCCATTGTGTTCATGCATGGTGTGAACCCTAAGCTCCGGGCCATAATACCCTGGTAGTTCCTGTGCCCTAAGCCCTAAATTGTAAACTCTCACCTCAACCCTAAACCTTTTAGATCCCTATAACCCTTTGACCCTCGACCGGGACCTATCTGGTACTTCCACCCCCCCACTCTGCAACAGTTGCATGATATTAGCAATATCGCCTTATATAGCCCCTAATATGACAACTAGTATAGACTGTTCCTGGGTGGGGGCAGTACCCTAAGCCCTAGACCCCAAACCTAAGCCCTAAACCCTAAACCCTAGAACCGAAACCCTAGATCCTAAACCCTAAACCCTTAATATAACCTCTAATATAACCCCAATATAACCCCAATATAAGCCTAATATGACCCCAAAATAGCCCCAGTATAGCCCCCTTAAACCCTAAACCCTAAACCCCCCTTTAAAAGGGGCCTGCTTTTTTCCCAACAAGGTCAAGCTCTTGCTCTGGGTAGCTATCCCATCGATTGGTGCTACGACTTTGAGCACGGGCCGTATGGCAGCAATGATACGTCAAAGGGTTTAGGGTTTAGGGTTTATGCATTTAGGGTAGGGGGCTTACTTGGGGCGTTGGGTAGGGATTACGAGGAAACTTGGGGCTTTGGGCACAGGGGTTTTGGGGCTTTGAGCACACGGTTTAGGGTTTAGGTTGGTATCATGGGTCCCTAGTATGGGTGCCTCATCCTGGCATCCTTGTTAGCTACGATGTACCCTATAAAACAAACCCAATTAAGGCCCACGGCTAGGATCCAGGAAGCAGGTAGGGGCCTATATTAGATGGTTAGGGCCTAAACCCACAATCCTAAACCCCTAAATCCTGAACCCTAAACCCTAAGTCCAAACCCTAACCATCAACCCTAATTTCTACACCCTCAATCCTAATCTTCGTCAGCTCTTGCTTGGGTTTAGGGTTTAGGGGCTTACAAGGCGTCAGGGTTGAATTTGGGGTTGAAGGATTGGGGTTGATAGTGATTCGAGTCTAGGGACTGGGTTTAAGGATTGGGTTTAAGTTTTGGGGTTTAGGGCTTATAAGATTAAGGATTGGGTTTAGGGCTCAGGGATACGGATTTAACGATTGGGATTTAGTCCTAGGGTTGCGGTTTAGAGTGTCTCTCTCAAGTAGGGATATCGTCAGATTCGTGATGTAGGGACCCCCCCTTCCCCAAGATTAGCTTGGAAACGGAAATGGCCTCTTTAAAAATGCCCTAAGCCCTTCTTGTATAGTAGACCTGAGTAAGAACCCTGCGCAATTAACCCATCGTGTTCCTATACTCCCTTTTTTCCTTGGGGTCTCTAGCGTATTTCGAGAAACCTCCATATGCAAGTTGCGGAAGAGGTGTATTTCTGCTTCAACTTGGAGAGGGGTTTCGGGTCTGAGTTCAGACAAACAGCACACGCCTGCAAGTCTTTGCATAAATCGTAAAATCCTCATAGAACCCTTGTATTCAAGCTAGGCCTCATTCCCTCATCCCTATGCATCCCCAAGTCAGGGAGTCTGAATGCCACTTCTGTGTCCTGAGAGTGGAATTCCACGCTGTCATTCGCCCAGTTGAAATACCTGGGGAATCTGATCAGCTCCATTCTGGGCCAGAAGAGGGGGAGAAGAAGGGCGGTTGGCCATACAAGGAACTTAAGGTGGCATCCCCCCACATGGACCGACCGGGAGCTGCGTTGGACTTCCAAGTGAACAAGTGCTTCCGGAAAAGAGTCTGGTTTTGCATCCAGACAAGCAGCAGCTGAATCGAAGCAAGATGCTGCTTACCAGCGGGAGAAGCAGCGACGAGGAGCTTGCCAGGGTGACCAATTTGAAGGAGGCTTGTATCTCAGTGACACAATGATGCAAGATGTATCACATTGTAATGGATTGTATCACCATGTTATGTAGTGCTGGAATGCTATACTCACGTGTTCTTGACAGTTCAAAACTGGTTTCATGATTACCAGGTGACCCAATTATCCCTCTATAGCTGCTGTAATTTCCAGTGTCTCTTATTCGAAAAGCCTATATTGGAGCTCGTTGCGAAGTACCTCCACAACCCTTCTACAAGAGCCTTTGCAAAGCAGACCCATTACGGACCCTAAGCCCTGAACCTGAATCCCTACACCCTCAACCTCAAACCCTAAGCCCCTAAACCCTAAACCCTAAACCCCTACGCCCCTAAACCCTAAACCCCTAAACCCTTAACCCCTAAACCCTAAACTCAGCTGTCTACGCCCCAGGATGCTACGTTGAGCTGGCCTTTGGTTAGCTGGGAATGAAACCCTAAGTTTAGGGTTTAGGGTTTAGGGTTTAGGCCCCCAAACGAAACCCTAAAACCCCATACCCTGAAGCCCTGAAACCCTAAGGCCCTAAAACCGTAAGCCCTACTTTGGGGCCCTGGGGGAAGCTGAGTAGTATTTTATTTGGGGATACTATGGTTCCCAATATAGAGTAAGATTATATCCTCCTTTTGGGGTACAGTATTTCATATAAAGAATATGATCTTACTAGGTTCAACCACCCTAAACCCTAATCCCCAAACCCTAAAACCCTAAACCCTAAACCCGGTTCAACCACCAAAAAAAACACTACGCAGCTGAGTTTTATTCAAGTCCTGGGTGGCGAGATCCGAGATGAGCCCATCGACCGCTCCAAGGTTGCCAAACGGAGTTGCTTTTCGGTTTACGGTTTTAGGGATCTGTGGTTGTAGGATTTAGGGATTTAGGGGTTTAGGGATTTGGGGTTGTAGGATTTAGGGATTTAGGGGATGTACGGTGGGGACTTAGGGTTTTAGGGCTCAGGGATTTAGGGTTTTAGGGTTTGGGGTTTCCAGTCCGGATAGCCCTAAACCCTAAACCCTAAACCCTAAACCCTAAACCCTGGAGAACTCAAGGGATGGCACAGGTGATATAGGATAAGGGTTAAGGCGGCTCGTGGCTACCTGGACCCAAAAAGTATAGGGTTTAGGGTTTAGGGTTTAGGGATTTTGGGTTTAGGGCTATTCTTTACATACATTTGGGGCTTAGGTAGGGTGTAGGGCACAGCGGAAGTTCTTGCTAGGTTTGTAGGGTTTAGGTTTGAGGGTTTTAGTTTTTAAGGCTTAGGGTTGAGGGTAGTATCTTGTAGCCTCCTAGCATCCTCATGTGTGGATAATCTCTTTGTTTCGTGACACAGCTACGTAGTGTGAAGGCAACAATGACGCCTCGCCCATTGAAGATGACTACACAGGCTGACGGTAATTGTTATAGGTTCCTATAGATTCCTGCTACACCGCACTTCGTGGGTGGGGGGCATCACCTAACCCTGAACCCTAAACCTACAGATCCTCGGGTTCAGGCTCAAGATTTGCGGTCAAGGGTCCAGGGTTTCAGGTTCTGGGGGTTGGGCTTCCCAGAGGCCCAGGGCCCAACAGGGTTTAGGATTTAGGATTTAGGGTTTAGGGTTTTGGATTTAGGATTTAGGGTTTAAACAACAGCTTGGCTTTGGGGAGATTACGTACAAGTACACATTGATCAGCCAGGAATGACTAGCTTCAAGGCAGTTTATCAAACTAGTCCCTTTGTAATCAGGCCCCTCATGTATAGATTTGAATCTCGCCCCAAGCCCTACGCCCTAAACCCTAAACCCTCAACCCTCAACCCCTAGGCCCTAAACCCTAAACCCTAAACCCAAAACCGTAAACCCTACCATATCCCTAGGACCCCTGAAGACTCCCTCTTGTTCAGAAACGGGTTTAGGGCCTGACCATAAACTTTGAAGTCCGAAAGCCCTAAACCTTACAAAGCCCTAAACCTTACACCTTAAAACCCTAAACCTTAAGCCCCTAAACCCTGAACCTGAAAACCTTAAGGTTTAGGGTCTAGGTCTCCCCCCCATACCCCCGCAAGACTTCCCTGTATTATCGTTGAAAAGGATCAGTAGGCTCCATCAATATTACTTGGGGGGGAACTTCTTTCAGTGGCGAGGGTAGTATGGTTGGGGGGGGAAACGGTTATTAGGGGTTGAATGTGGAGTATTGAGAGTTGACAGCTCTTGCCATCTTGATTAATCAATGTCTCAAACTTATTGATTAAGTTCCGAGGGTCCTTATCATACTGATTCTAGCGTTGGCGTCTGTACCTAAGGAACCATATTTGAGAAATGCCCGTGCCACGGCCGTCGTCCTACAGGGTCCTTAAAAAGATTTGGCCACAAGGGCGTTTAGATCCTAGATGCCTCTCGTTCTGGGCGTGGGGGTAGGGGAATCACAATTCAAATCACAATTTAAACTGCAATGCTTCGGGTTTTCTAGCAAAAAGACCCACCCCGCAACCCAGTTTGCGGATAGTGCAGCAAGTAGTAACTAATGGCTAAAGGGCAAGACTGCTACATTGTAGACCTTAAGCCCTACATCTTAAATCGCGCCTACATGCTCCTCCGCCGCTTTGCTGAGCCACTGGCGGCAGGTCGAATCTGACGAAGACCTGACTGCCGTGGACATGGCGATCATGGGATGGTACATGAGGGACTGGTGGCTGGGTGGGTTGGGCTTGGCGTGTACGGTTAGGAGTTCAGGGTTCAAGCTTTCGGGTTAAGGGTTGGAGCTTATGGCCCGGCTTGGGTCTAAAATTGGGTTTTGCGGTCAGGGATCGGAGTTTAGGGCTCAAGGGTTCAAGAGTTCAGGTTTTAAGCTTTAGGGTTAAGGGTCAGGGTTTAAGGCTTTCCCTCGGGATGCAAGTATACCAATAATACTTACATTGGACCCTGGAGTCTGTAAGTATTACCTACATCGGACTATTTGGATGCCTAGGGTTGGGGTCAAGGGATTGTGGCTTAGGGTCTAAGGATCGAGTTAGGGATAAAGGGTTTACTTCGCCAACTTGGCCTTCGGAGATTGTCCCCTAAGTGATTCGCTGGATGGTGGCAAAATTGCATCAATTAGGACCCCAACAATGTTGTAGTTATTGGGTTGTGTATATATATGTATATAGATATGCAAGATTTCCCAAACCACAGTTTTGCAATCAGGAAGACTTGGTTCTAATGTTTTGATTGTTCTTCACAAGGCCCTGAAGGCCCAGCAAGTTAGGTAGCGGGGCTACAACGAGCCTCCGATAGATTCCAAGGGCCCCAGCCAGGGAACACCATCTAAGAATGTTTTGGCTGCCTTACAAAAACGGTGTTCTTTTTGTTAGGAGGTCTGTCTTTTTCACGCACAAGAGCTTCTCCATGGCAGTGCTGTAGGCCTCAAGAAATACAACAGAGTTCTATTAGGGGTATGTCGCAGTCAGGTATACAAGACTAGTCGTCCTACTTTTTCTGGTTTCTAGCTTCTGCTCATATTTTGAGAGTTGATGGAGGTCATGGTGTGGATGGTAGGATGCTGCAGTACACCCCCACTCTAACACGCCCCACCGCCACATAAGCCCCACAATTGGGGCCTGGCGGGTGCGTTTCATAGGGGGGGCGAAGGTAGAAGCCACCATGAACTTGGGACATCCCTGGCCCTGTACAAGATAGGGCTTGGGGTTTAGGGCTTAGGAGAATGCAGCATCAGATCCTGTTTTGCGTATTGCGAGGAACACATTTGAAGCAAGATTGCCTGAATGCATCGACTGTATACTCTCTCTTTCCAAACTTCACAAGCGTGCCAAACTGACCCATATTTGGAGATGAACATGGGTGCATGTTCGATACGAGAAACAAGTGGGCTTCAAGGGTTGGGACTTTCAGGGTTGCCCACAAAACCCGCAACCCCTAAACCTTAAACCCCTAAGTCCTAAGCCCCAAAAGTATGTAAAATAATGGCCCTTGGGCTATATTTAGGGCTTTTGGGCTATTATTTCACCTACGTTTGAACCCTAAACCCTACACCCTGAACCCTAAACTCTAAACCCCAATTTGGGGTTCAGGTAAGTCCTAAACCCCCTATTCTGTGATGAGGGGTCCTGGCCCATCCCACGAATAAGGCACAGGAGGACAAAATCGGTTGTAGTTTAGGGTTAAGGGTTTAGGGGTTTAGGGTTTAAAGGTTTAGGTTTAAGGATTGGGGTTTTGTGGGTGTAGGGGTTAGGGGTTTATTGTTTAGGGGTTTTGGGTTCGGGGTTTTGTCTTCTATGAACAAGAACGGCCTTCAGACGCCCGGGCTTCTAGAAAAGTAGCCCTTTACATCTGTGGGGGAGGAGGTAAATAATGGGGCATGGACAAATCATGAGATGCTTGACATGTTTACTCAAGCCCCATAAAGTAGACTGCTCTAGTACACGGCAACTGAACTACACCTCAGACTCGTGTGATTGCCATGCGTTGCATTGATGTAAAAGCCGGAACAAGCACAAGTGACCTTGCTGTGAAGTCCTATGTCGTATCATGTGGACTCAAACCCTACTGCGGCTATCCAAGCCCCTGCAAAACACATTTAGCAGCCTGGAATGCGTTGAAAGGAGTTGTCAAAGCGTCTGAACATCTCCATTGCAGACCTCCGCATGGAGAAGGGGTGGGGCGAATCCGCTCTCTGGCCACAACATGAGCTATAGTCTAAAGTCCTTAAATGGGGTTATATGGGGGATTAGATGGTGGAGTATTAGGGGGCATATTAAGGGGGAGGATGCTAGGAGTTTAGACTATGGCTCACATTGTGTTTTCTGGTTGTGTAAAGGGACGAGGAGGGTTGAGGGCTTATCCGTTCTTGAGGGCTTCAGTCATGTCGAAGTTTAAGTGATAGCTTACGCAATGGAGCTCCCAATTTAGACCTCGATATACTACAGTCCTTGCTACAGGTTCCCCCGGGAAAAGGCACCTATGTTTTGGAAACGCCCAATGTTTGTTTTGTTTCAGTTTCTGTTTATAGAGTGGCGCAGACCTGAGACCTAGGGTTTAGGGTTTGATTGGTGGGGTCAGGGGACTTGGTAAATGTACTTACAATCCCTATAAACCAACAACCAACAACAGTTATCCCCATTATCAAGCTACTTTCTAAGCCCCCCTGACCCTCCAAGTAAGATTCGCAAAGAAAGAACTAAAGCCATTCAATGCATGAGTCCCCCAGATGGAAGTTTCTAACAGAACCTGAACCCCAAACCTGGCTCAGCTACTCTGGCCATTCGCCTGGTATCCAGGAGAAGAGAGTGCCAACAAAAAACCAAACCCCAATGAGGGGCCGGGTTTTGCAGGTGTAGTGGCGCAATGAAGTACCCACATTTTAGGTCATTCTCTCTTATAGTACTTAGTAATTGCTGCCACAATAGATACTAAGAGGTATAGTCGCCTCAATAACACCCCTTTCACGGAAAGTTACTGTGAAGGGGGAATGACCCAACCAACACGGTAGCAGTAGACCTCAAATATAATAGTGGCAATTATATAGGCCACTACCCTACACAGTCCCTTTAACACCCACGCATAAGTCCAGCTTCCTTTTCAATGTCCATCTGCTTTCCATTTGACTCTCCACTTCTGGAGTAAATATTCATACAACATCCAGGGTTGTTTGGGTTTTGGGTACAGGCTTTTGTGAGCATGAGAAGGCACATTCAAAGAGGATTCAAGAAGGCTTTTTCGACCCGAGTGCAAATCTAAAGAAATTCGAATTCAAGCCGCTCAATGCGGCAGGCATCACCACAGAGGTCGGGCCCAGAGCCACCTTGTTACTGTAGACACGCCCCCAATCTCAAACCCGCAAGCCACATGAATCAAAGTCTAAACTCCTCAAAGGTGGATTAGGTTTAGGGTTTGGGGTTTGTATGTAGGGGACTACTTAGATTTTAGGGCTTATTAAGTGGGATACTAGGAGTTTAGATTAGGGGTCACATGAATCAAAAGGGCTCGTGACGAAGACCCCCTCCAAGGGACCGAGAAGCCTGCAGCCATCGGGTTCAGGGTTTGGGGTTTAGGTTTCAGGGCATTGAGGGGTTTAGGGGCTAGGGTTTAGTGGTTTAGGGTTTAGTGGTTGGGGTTTAGGGTTTCTGGGTTGTTTAGGGGTTCAGGGTTTAGGGATTTGGGGTTCATGGTTTAGGGGTTTAGGGTTTAATTTAGAGGTTCAGGGATTATGGGTTTAGGCCTTGGAAGAGGGAATAGCAGGACGGCTACAGTCCTTTGCGAAGGAAGCTCCGCAAAAGGCACTCCCCCTTCTTGGCACCCCTGTACAGTCGTTCTGTTACCACTATGTCAAGGACAGGTTCATGTGGTTAAGGTCTAGACGTCCTAAACAAGACAACCTGAGTACAGAGGCTCTCCAACAGTCCAGGTTTAGGCTTTAGGGGTGTTGAGCTTCTTGAGCCCCAAACTCGACGTCCCTAAGCCATGACCGAACCCGTAACTCTCTACTCTACGCTCTAAACTGCTTCCCTCGTGGGTCGTATTGAAATCGTGAAGGTATATTCCCCACTGGTTTTTTCATGCTGAAAACAACAAAGTATATTAAACAACGACCCAGTGATCCCAGAAGTCTATACATTTTCTCATGGAATCCCGGCAGTATATCTCCTCAAAGCTCCCAACCAACGCAACCCCCCAAACCCCTAAACCCTAAAACCCTAAACCCTAAACCCCAAACCCCTAAAACCCAAAACCCCAAACCCCAAACCCAAAACCCTAAACAGTAGTTTCCATTTTCTTTTCCATTATCCCAATTCATAACCCTTATATATACCCTATAATCCCTATATAATCCCGATATAATCCCTATATAATCCCTATAACCCCTGTAGCATTAAACCCCAAACCCTAAACCCTAAACCCTAAACCGCATTGAGCCCTAGCTGCCGCTCAGTTGCCCGTCAGAGCACACCGCCTCGTGGCCGAACGAACTGCCAAGGCTGCAGGAGAGTTGGGCGATCCCTAAACCCTAGGGCTGAATGCGGTTTAGGGTTTTAGGGTTTTGGGTTTAGGGTTTGGGGTTTTAGGGTTTTGGGTTTAGGGGTTTGGGGGTTTGCGGTTTAGGGTTTTAGGGTTTTAGGGTTTAGGCCTCAACCCTAAACCTTACATCCCAAACCCTAAATCCTGAGCCCTAAATCCTAAGCCCTAAATCCTAAACCCTAGATCCTGAACCCTGCCCTATAAGTTGAAAACCTTAATGTCGAGGGGTTGAGGGTTTCAGGATTTAGGAGGAAGGGGGTTTGGGCTTCACAAGGTTTTCGAAATTTCCCGAAGTCCAGCCTGCAGAACCTTGCATCAATCACATCTGCGCGTGTCGCAGAAAGTGGACTTGTTCAAAGTCCTCACGTATCAGTGGTTGTTTGTTGCATAGTACAGGACATCAAAATCCTGCTGATAAGCATGCTGGCCACTATTTAGTTCACATGAGCTACACTCCATAGTACCCAGAAGATTACAGTAATGGGCATGGGTTCCTTGTTAGGGATTATACTTGGTAGGGACTATATTCAACTACAAGAGGGACCCCTATGCCCACTGTAAAGGGTCCCTTGACGGTGTAGGGTTTAGGGCTTGGAGTTTAGGATAAGGCTAATATTGACAGTAGCTCGCATGGTTAACGTTGTTATTCTGGGGACCCCCCAAAAGGTATCCCCCAGGTTTTTGGAACCCCCCCCCCCCCCGGTATTCCCCTAAACTCTAAACCTTAAACGTATTCAGGCCAGGCCATTGTATTACATCACAAGTATCTAGGCACGGCTTGAGGCGCACGCTGTAAAATCTCGGCGAGGTAAGCATTTAATGTCTCGGGTATAGGGTTCAGGGCTTTTTGGTGTAGGGTTTAGGGGTAGGGGCTGAGCATGGCCGCCAGAGAGTCCGAAGTCCTAAAAAAGAAATGTCCAACGCCGAGGCCTAATCCACCACAGAATCTCCCTTGCTCTTTAGGGTTTAGGGTGAAGGGTCCAGCGCACATCCCGAAAAGGCAGCAAAACCGTTGTGCATGTATTCTTGGAGCGGCTGAGGTTCTGAATCCTAAATGCTAAGCACCTAAACCAAACTCCTAAACCCTAGACAAGAACCCTAGACCCTAAACCTTGAACGCTAAAGCCTGAACCCTACACCCTAGACCCTAAACCCCAAACCATTTCTCAGATGAATATAGGAAGCTTTAATCTAATGTCCATTTTCTCTATTTCCAAACCCAGGCCCCACCGCGACACCTCCTGAACCATAAGCCCTTAACTAGGTTGGAACCTTTCTCAAAACAGCCCCTACGTAATCCTGAAGGGGCTGAAGCGGCCCCTGCAATTTTTTCAATCCCTGATTACCTGGTTCAGGGTTAAGTTTTTAGGGTTTGGGTTTAGGCCCTCGGGTTCCCAGCGTACCACATTTTCCAGACCGTAAACCCCAGACTCTACATGATACCGCAGTTGTCATTTTCTTTTCCTATCCCTGGACATAGATCCTAAACCTACTGAGGGGACGTACTAGTTATATACCAATCTTATGGTTCTAGATGCCTTGTACAATCCTGTTATGGGTACATCAAATATACTTGAACATGATATTGGCACTTATAAGCAGGCTTCTCTACATTACTTCATCCCTATAAAGCCTAGGTAAAACCAGTTTCCATGGCATTTCCCAACGTTCTTTTCCATGCGTTTCTCCGTTGTTGGGTAATACCCTGAACCCCCAAACCCTAAATCCTCAACCTATCCATTCTGGCCCCTAAACCCTAAACCCCAAACTTTAAACCTTAAAAGCAAAACCATTCTGGCCCCCCAGCCCTAAACCCCAAACCCATATAGCTCCCCAAACCCAGATAGCTCTATACCCAAAACCCCAAACCCTATATAACCTCTATATAACCCCCAATGGGCAATTTAGTACTTGCTACAAGGTTCCTGAAAATACTTGTTAATTTCTGTTACCAACAATCCTAATATTTAGCTGAAATTATAATTTCTACTGGGGTTCCAAATCCCTTAGGGTTATTAATGGGGATACTCGGAGTTTAGACTATAAACCCTATAATCCCTATAATCCCTATATAATTCCAGTTTCCATTTCATTTTCCATTTTCTTTTCCATTTGATTCTCCATTATAGCACCCTAAACCCTAAACCCAGAGCTTGGGCTCCAATCCAGAGGGCATCCTGGCCAAAGCCAAGAAGCAGAACCGCAAAGTGACGCCGTTGGAGGTGGAGAAAGTGCTCGGGACCCTGGGTCAGGGTTAGGGTTTAGGGTTTAGGGGTTTAGGGTTTAGGGGTTAGGGTTTAGGGGGGATTGTTGAGTTTGGGGATTAAGGTTCAGGGACTAGGGTTTAGTGATTAGCCTTCAAAGGGGGGTTTAGAGATGAAGGTTTAGGGTTTCGGGCTCATGGGCAGGGTTTAGGGCCACTCGAGGGCCAGTGATCTTTGACCTTATATATGCAGTTCTACTTCGGCTAGAGCCATACTGGTGGGACTCCAGAGCTAAGGGTTAGAGGTATCCCGGGTTTAGAAGTCACAGCTTAAGGTTACAGAGGCTTCTGGTTTACTGGCTCAGGCTTAAGACCCTAAACCCTAAACCCTAAACCCTTGATTCTAGGTTTGAAAGCTGCAGGGCTTAGGGTTCAGATTTAATGTGGGACGGCTGGTTATGGTAGGGGGAGGTTGGCAAGAATTAAGCTGAAGCTATCCAGGATTTGGGGATTTAGGACTTAAGGCTTGGGCTTTATATGGTATCCGAGTGCCCTCCCCAAAAGAAATCTGGAAACCTCAATAAAGTGCGCCTTTTAAATGGACAGCAATCTACAAAGTTTTCACGTGCTTATATAGGGCTAGTCAGGAAAACCTGAACCCAAAAGCCAAACCCTAAACCCATAGGGTTGAATTGGGAACACCCCCGTGGAGCATTTTGATTGCGTGGTGCGCCCCATCCATGGTTTCACTTCGCTTCCAATTGACAAGCATGGCGCTGTTTGGGGGATTTCCCCAAAATTGGGGTACCTTCTGCGGGTCCTTATCAGAAGGGTTCTTGTATATTTTCGGTCTATACTGGGTTTCCTAAGTTGTGGGAAAATACCGCAGGTAGTAGCAGGCATGAAGCAATTATTCAGGGTAAGCCAAGTAGGTACCAGGAGGACCGTCTGTATACCTTTACATTGGGATATATAGTCAATATAGTCATATAGTCCCTAATAGCGGATATTCAGGGTATAATAGTGGGTTTAGTGGATTTCATGTATATTTCTATTATAGTGACTAGATGGAGTGGTTGGCAGAACCCTGTTGGGGGGTTGTTTGAGGTTCGGCTCACTTGGGACTCAAGTCTTTTAGGTTCGACAACCTACAGTTTACAGCTTCCTTCAAGGGGCATACCTGCAGAGAGGTGTGCGCACAAAACTTGCCTCCAAGCAATTCGTAGCCAACATGAACCTTGTGGCTTCCATTAAAGTATGCAAAGCTCCACCACAGGGAGCCTTACAAGGTTTTAGTTCAGGCTGACTGAAAGTCGCTGTTTCACCTGATTACACCTCACCAAGATAGCAACCAGCAGCCTGTTCTGGTTTGCTAGTAAGGAACTTAGTTTAAGTTACTATGCAGGGGAACGATATTAATTGCAAGCGAGAGAGAGAGAGAGAGAGAGAGAGATATATATATATATGTATACATATATATATATATATGTACATATACGTTCCTTAACCGTAACTCAG
>CAJNIZ010043425.1:9143-24982 GCA_905231905.1 Symbiodinium pilosum
CCTACACCCTAGTTTAGGGTTTAGGTAAATCCCAAGCCCTATGCCAGATCTAAGCCTTTAACCCCAGAATCTGGACCCATGTGAGCTATAATCTAAACTCCTTAAAGGGGGTTATATAGGGTTTAGGGTTTATGGTTTAGGGTTTAGGATTTAGGGTCTAAACTCCTTAAAGGGGGATTATATAGGGAACTAGATAGGGGATTACTATAGGGGTTATTAAGGAGGATACTAGGAGTTTAGACTATAGCTCATCTGGATTTTGAGCCCTTGACAAAGTTTGGTAGCATCTTAGAAGCCGGACAAGTTAAAGTTAGTAGAGTCCCTATAACCTTATAGTATTCTGAACCCCAAAGCCCTATCCAATTATCTACTCAAACCCTGAATACTACTCCCGAACCACCTAAACCAAGCCCGAAGCCCCCAAACCCTAAGCCCCTAAGCCCCTAAACCCCAAAAATCCTAAACCCTAACCCTGAGCCCGTGAGTCCGGGGCAGGCAGAAGGCGGCAGCTTCGATGTTTTCCTCTGGTCCACAGTGTTTACAGCCGTGGGCGGATCCATGACAATGCCCCGAACCTAACAGAAAGGTTTTAGGATTGGGGTACAGGTCTAATAAGGGGTTGAAGGTGTATGTGGTTTCGGGGATTAACGTTTAGGGTTTAGGGTTTGGCGGGGGGTTAGGGGATTACGGTCTAGCATTTCAAGTTTAGGCTTTAGTTTAAGGTGTAGGGTTCAGGGTTTAGGTTTATTCGAGCTAGCCAGGTGAGGTAACATTTTTGTATTCTTCTCTGATGTTCATAATCTACCTGGCTAGACCATGATTTGAGAGGATCTCTCCACAATAAATCGTTCGAAAGGATACCTAGACGTCTGTTATCCCGATATATGATAGTTAACTGAGGGACCTCAATGGAGACCTGAATATGCGATCATCCCTCATATAGGGATACCCCACACAAAGGTAAACCCCAAACCCTGAACACTATAGCTTAAACCGTAAGCCCTAAACCCTATAGCTCCAGACTTTGAATAGGCGGCCTGGTTTCGCTGGGAATGCTAAGGGCCCTGCATTTTGCGCATGGGCAAATTATTGTTGATACCAAACATCCTGCTGGCCTTGGTGTAATGTAATACAATAATTCCCAAGGCATGAGGTACTTGCTGACCTAGTGTCATGTAGATTTTTAGCATCCACCGTAGGCCAAACAAACAACACAAGTAGTCACTGAATGCACGAATCAGAAGGGACTATACACCAAAACTGCAAAGCCTAGTAACGACGCAGTTTCAGATGGCGTCACAAGCAAAACATACAATGAACGGACATCCGAAATCCCAACCTTTTGGTGCTTCAATTTTTGGGCGTTTGGGTACAATGAGCAGTTTGATCATTGAGTGTCAACCAAGACAGTTACTGGGTTCTTGTTGAACTACATTTTACATGTTAATGTATACCTGGACCCAATATTGATTAAACATGATCATGTTAAATAGCATTTCACAAAGAACCTATACAACCCATGATAGTAGTTTCCGTTTTCTTTTCCATTCCTTTATTCCCAGCTGACCAAAGGCGAGTTAGGGGGTGGCAGGGTGGGGGTAAGGGGGGTTGGTGATGAGGCTAGAGCTGCATGATCACGCTTAGAGAGCCTAAGCCCCAAACCCTACGAAACCTTGGGTGGAGGGTTTAGGGTTCGACATGGCCCTGAGTATTTATACTGTCTCACAGCAGCCCCTAAAAGGATCCCACGATCCCCTGGTATTCCCCATAGATCTTCATCCTACAGGAATTAGGGTTTAGGGTCTGGGGATAGGGGCTTAAACCCTCAACCCTACCGTGACCCCCACGTTGAGAAAGCCTGGCGTTCCTTCCGGCAATTTTGTCAACAGTCTTCATCAAAGTCTGTAAGTATGCACTCTTCAAGGTTTATAGGCCCCAATACCCTACCTAAGGGCCATACAGTGGATACGAAAGATCCTGCATGGCCCTCAATACGTTATACCCTTGGAATTATGGGATGTTAGTATACTAAGGTCATGCAAAGTGTTCAGTACTGACCGTCTTCAATGGTTGTGGCATCCAACCCGAAGGTCTTAAGGTTACAAAGGAAACAATGTTGACTTGAGGTTCATAGGCTACCAGGCACCGTTCATCGTGCCTTCACGTGCTGCGGCGGCAGTTGGTCTCAGGAAGTTTCAGCAGTTGGTCTCAGGACGTTTCAGGGTATAAGCTTTCGTCGGAGTTTGCGGCGCAAGTGTACGTGAAGCAACGGCTATAGTGTAGTGCAGGCGTGAAATAAACCCTAAACCCCAAATTTTTATTGTACATAGACTTGAAGGCGGTCTCATGTACAGGCAGCCCACTGTTAGTGTGGTGATCGATTTTTCACCATCAGGGTTCGTTTCCATTTGGGGTCACGCCTATGTTGCGCCTAGGTCCTAGGTTACTGAGCATGGAAAATCCAAGCCCCAATCTTTAACACCTGATTCCCCAAACTGCCTTAGACGAATCACATTTCAGCTTCATCGCCACTTCTAACAGCAACCACCCCACCCCTAACAACAGATTGATGTTCACCGTACTGTATATGGGTGTTGGAGACGGAATTTTTAGGGTTCAGGGTCCCAAAACCTCTAATTCCGCATTCCAGGGTTGGATGCGAGTGGTTTACTTGTGAACCTCTTGTTTGGTGAAGCATCTTAACCAAGAGGGAACCCTAGGGTCATGGGTCCCTTTGAGGATAGGCCTAAACCCTAAACCCTAGGGGTTTAGGGTTTACATTAGGTCCTCCTGATCTGAGAATCTACAATGTTGTAAGTGATTAGGTTTACATGGACTGAGGAACCAGAGCCCTTTGTATAACCCTCAGGGCTTAGGTTTTAGGGTACCAAAGAATTGGGTACTTGGGATTTTGGTGCTAGTACTTCTAGCAAGGGCTTGAGGCAAGTATAATAGGGTTTTTGTGCCTGAAACCGTGAGCCCTGAACGTAAGGAACAACCCTGAAACCATAAAGCATCAAGTCTGGGCTGCCCCACTTTAATCTAGTTAATACCCTGCATATTCTGTAGCCCCCCCCCCCTCCCCCAAAAAAATCAATCGATACCCCCAAAGCTGCCCCTAATTTCCGAAACTCCATGTAAGTAGTTGGCCCTCGAGGAGACGGGAATGATGAATGATTTGTCTTCATAGAAATTCCAAAAAGGAAAGTTGGGAATTCGGTGGTGGGGTCCAGAACTTAGGGTTTGGGGAGGGTTTGGGTCTCAGACTGCTAGGCTTAGGCTAGGCTTTGGGCTTACTTGGAGGCCCATGGGACTTGGTGACTACATATAACTGGGCTTATAACCCTACTGATAATCCCCCCTAAATGGGCTGAAAGGGGTTGCCCCAATCATGAGTAGGGTTCTAGCCCAAGTTATAAGAGTTTACTAAGTTCCATGGACCTCCAAGTAGGGTTTAGGGCCAGGGTGTTCATTGTCTCGGGGAGGGCTCGGGGTTCACGGCTAAGGGTGTGTGCTTCGTGGCGTCACTACTGTTGATGTCTTGCACCACGTTAAGTTCTAAAACCCCCAGGAATTGCAGTAGCTTAGTAACCCTAACCCTAAGGGTCCAAGTACCTAATAATCATATACTTACCCAAAACCTATATTATAGTTACTATTACCCAAAACCCAAGTACCTAATTATTGGATACATGGACCCTCGGGGTAAGTGGTCAAGATTTCCTCCACCAAACAGTATGTAGATGTCATTCGTAGCAAAGGCTGACTGTCTCAGGTCCTTTGCTTTTTTCTTTGCTACAGACCTAGACTCCCCATTCGGAAAGTCGCACCTTAAGCCATATGAGCTGTAGTCTAAACTCCCTAAAGGAGTGTTATATAGGGGATTAGGGGATATTTCAGGGGGATACTCGGAGTTTGGAATAGAACTCATATGATATATGAGGTGTCCTGTATACTCTAATCAGTATACCGGTGAGAGGCAGGGTGAGCATTTGGGAGGCTATCCTACCCCTAAACCCTAAACCCTGAACCCTGAACCCTAAACACCTAAACCCTGGATCCCTAAACCCTAAAACCCTATATGTCCCCCATATAACCCCTAATTTTGGGAACCCCCCCCTTTAGATATTCCGGTACCCGCCACCAACGAAGAACCTTCTTGCAGAGGGCTCAGCCTCACCATGCGGCTTACCTTAAGTGCAAGACACGATTACCCTAAGGGTCCAAGGACCCAAATAATAGGGTTTTAGGGCCAAAATACTTTAATATTAATGGTATTTGGGCCTTAAAACCCTATTATTTGAGTCCTTGGACCCTTAGGGTTATAATATATTGTAGATTGTCTTTTACATTCTACTCAAGTATAGTATGCTACATTTCAGTATATTACGGGTACATTATAGTGTATTTTAGTGCTTAAGCGGGCTGAAAACCTTGCAAGCTCAGCGGAGATAACTCAAACGGTCTGAGTATCTCATCAAGAGCCCCTCCATACTGAGGAGGCTGAAACGGTGTGACTGTAGGGTTATGCCCTGCGCATTCTTTCCTGTGTGGCCCAAGTAGACCCCAAATTCCATCCCTCATGGAAGATGTCCATCTCTCAATCTAGACACTGAATAATTCTCAAAACCCCAAACCGTAAGCCCGAAACCCAACATTCTTGTATCCCCCAGTAATTCTCACAAAGCTAGGATATAAGGTACGCAGACCCTCCCAAGAGACCGGATAATTTGGGCCCACGGCCCCGTAGGGTGGATACTAACAATTCAGCATGACCTTAAGTACCCTTCTACCTTGAGAACGGGGTTCGGGTTTAGGGTTTATAGGGTTTAGGGTTTATGGTTCCCTGAACCTTACCCCCAAAACCTTAAACTATTGTGAAGTCACGTCTTGAGCCCTAACCCTCAAGCATAGGGAGCTGTAAAATTCGCAGCTGGAAGCTTGCGAGGCTTCACGCTCCTGATCGAGGTGGGGACCTCCCAAGTTGCTACTTAATAGCCAGAATCCAAATTCCGTTTAGGGTTTAGGTTTTAGGGTTTAGGTTTTAGGTTTTAGGGTTCAGGGCCATAATCCAAATTCCTTACCCAAATGGAGGTTTCCCCAAATTAGGGGTACCTTTTGGGGGGTTCCCATGATAAGGACTAGAATATTTTGCGGCCTATAATGGTTCCAGTATTTTGGGAAACTACCGAATTCCTTAGAGGGGGGATCTATTTGGGATTATTTTGGGATTTACTATCGGTGTTATCAAGGGGGATACTAGGTTTTTAGACAACGGCTCACTTAACGTTTGGATCTCAGGGTTGAGGCATTCGAGTTAGGGTTTAGGCATTCGACTCTACTTAGGGTCTAGGCAATTTGCTTGTAGGGTTCAGGCATTCGAGTTAGGGTTCAGCAGTCTACGTGGGCTTAGGCGTTCTAATTTCCATTTTGTTTGTCGTTCCACTACATACCCCCCCCCAGATTCCTATGACCATCGTGTCCAGTGTGCTTTCCGTTCAATTCTCTGTGACACTTGCTTCCATTTGCTTTTGCATTCTCTCCTGCTCCACGAACGACCCACAAGTAGCCTTAAACCCTACTCCCAGAACCTTAATCCCTAAACCCCAATTCCTCAACCAAACTCCTAAAGTCTGAAGCCTGTAATTAGGTTCCACTTTGTTGAGCCCCTGGCAGTTCCGGGTCTCTTGAGCGGGCCCTGGGGACGCAGCTGTAGAGTTAAAAGGCCATAGGGATTGTAAAAGGAGGGATCTTGGGGTTCTTTCTTACAAATTACATGAGGATTCTGTGGCGTGTGCCAGGTGGGAGTATGTCAGGAAGCCGAACTTAGGGTTTAGGATTTAGGGTAACCAAACTCCCCACGGTCTCCGGATAATCCTCGTGTGAAATTCCCCATGTCCCCCGAAACCGAATACCATAAAGTTCGTAAACCAACACGCCGGGAAAAAACTTTAGCCTGATTAGTGTTTAAAGACCCAATCGTCATATGCTTCCGAAAACCCTGCATTGCAAATACGTACTGGTACCAAAATCCCAAGAACCCACTTGCTTGGCACACGGACCCGTAGGGGCTGCAACCCGGCTTGCGGTCAACCTAAACCCTAAGGGTCCAAGGATTCAAATTTTAGGGCGCTAGGTCCCAAATACCATTTTGATCATAATATTTTGGGCCCTATAACCCAAGAAGCCCTAAGCCCGAAACCGTAAACCAATATTTGGGTATTCGGACCCGTCGGGAAACCCTTGCCATTGTAATCGCAGATTGCACCAAGCTCTACTCCTGAACTTTAATGCAGAGTTTGGGGTTTAGGGTTTCTAGACCCCGGATAAGCCATGTCATAACAACAGATAGCCCCATTATTCACCCGCCGAGCACGTCCCCCTGAAACACTACAGCTTGAGTCCTTCCACTCTACATTTTGCCAGCCTTCTGGCAGGCCACTTTTTGCTTGTACGTCCTTCCTTTGCAGGTGTAAGATTTCAAGGGCACCCTGAACTCCAAGCGAATTAGGATTTAGGTGTCAAAGTTTAGGTATTGACAAACGGACGTTGGAGCCCCCCCAACCCACAAAACTGGGTCCTCGGCCATTCAGCATAAACCCCATGCCCTACGTATGGGGCTAGAGTTGCCAAAAGCCTCTTTTCGCAGGTTAACAGCTGCCTCTTCGATGCTGGCACTATCATCTTCCCTCTTTTAAAGATTCTTTACGAGCCTTGTTGGATTATTTCTAAGGGTTTAGGGAGTAGGGTTTAGTTTCATGAAGTTCAGGTTTAGGGTTGAGGGTTTACCGTAGGGTCATTTTGATGCGGGTTTCTGTCCCTTGCATGATATCATAATATAATCAGCCTGGCTCTCTTGTCACCATATGAGCCATAATCTAAACTCCTTAAGGGGGGTGTTGTATATAGGGAACTACAATAGGGATATTCAAGGGGTTTACTAAGAGTTTAGACTGTTGCTCATATGATTAACGCCCCTTGTTTTCTAAAAAAAATGATTGTTTTGGATAGGCATTGTCTTTGAACATCTACTTCCAATGAGGGCCTTCTTCGATGCTCTTAGAATCAATTGGTTTTGTAGGTCATGTAGATGCGCAGCGACGTACAATTCTAAATACATGTCATTAGCATGACATGCTAGTGGTCGTTTTGCCCCCGGGCTACCTGGATGAAAAAGATGATCGCCTTTCATCAAAAACTTGTTTGGGCCTGACATAAGTATCCCAATGGCAAAACCACCTGGATTAACAGCCAAACTCAAAGCCGCTTGTTATAAGAAACGCGTGCAGGCTTGGGTTCACTGATTCGTTTATGGGAAAATGGCTTTAGTAAATACGTAGGGGAAGGATTAATCTAGGAAAACGCAGAGGCATGCAGAGGCGCATCTCATGGAGATTGCGACCTAACCATTTGGTTCGTATTGTTGTGAGTACTTCTTACTAATAAACCCTAAACCTTAAAACCTCATAACCATTTCGCAGAAAACTGCTACGTTGTTTGCGGTGCATTCCTTACGGGTTGGTTCGTGAGTGTGGGGGAGGGGGGGGCATAAAAACATGTATCCCTAAGGGTCCAAGGACCCAAATAATCAGGCTCTAGGGCACAAATATTTTACTTGTTATGAATTTGGGCCCTAAAACCTTGTTATTTGGGTCCTTGGCCCTCCAGGGTATATACATACACCTCATATATACGCATACATACACGCACTCCAAAGCCTGATTGCAAGTACCGCTGGCGGCTTAATGCTTGAAGCATCACGACTAGGACGAGCTGTGTGTCCTGGGGGTGCATGGTGCAGATTGCATAGAAATGCAAGCACGCTAGCTAGACTAGCTATTGTGGATACTGAAAATCCTGCATGACCTTAGTATATTATAACCGCTAGTTCCAGGATTTAGGACGAATGACTAGATAGGTGTCATGTAACTTTGTAGCGTTCACACAGGAGGGCAATTTCCAAAAGAAGTATGCCACTATGCAGATAAGCTCACGCGATCTTTTTTGTTGGTGAGCCTGTAGCCCGACAGCTTACCCAAGGTCTCCTATGCAGTTCCTTTTTTGGGTATGTCATGGTTGTTTGGTAAGCGAATGCAATATACGGGAGCGCCGAATATCAGCCAGCCGAGGACATCGGAGTGCCGTTCCAAGCCTTCTTCTGGGCCTACACGGTGCCATCACAGGGTTGATTCAGGGTTTAAGGTTTGAGGTTTAGGGGTTCTGGTTTTGGGATTTAGGGTCCAAGGATCAAGATTGAGGGTTTAGGCTTGGAGTTTAGGGCTCAAGCTTTGCAGCGTAATCTCCCCAAGCCCAAGGTCCATGCACCAAACCCTGAGTCACCATTCCTAATCCTTGTGTTTAGGTTTTAGGGTTTATGGTCCCAGGTGAGTAGTATTCCATTGGGGGAATCTATGGTCCACAATATGGCCCAAGAGTATATCTTCTTTTCGGGCATGAGATTCTATAAGAAGAACCTATATTCTGACTTGCTTCCACCAACCAAGCGCTGCATCACAATCACTGTATCCCATGTCAGGATCACAGACTCCGTTTCTTTTTTAATGTTCTGTTTGACGTGATTCTCCATTATTGTGGGACACCCCAAATTACAACCTACACCCTAAGCCCTGATCCATAACTCCTAATCCCTGAACTGAACTCAGGCGTTAGGATTCATTTGCTACTCCCTCTTCTCCATCTCCTGGGGCATGAACCAGATCCTCGTCTGCCTAAGCTGATAGGTGTAAGGGTTTCGGGTGTCGGGGCTGGGGAGTTAGGGTTCGGAATCTGAGTGACCGAGACGCAAAGTTTTGCATTCAGCACACAGGGTTTGGGGTTGCAGGATCTACCTGGCGCAAGAGTGGGTAACATAACCCTTAACCCTAAACCCCTAGGTTCTAAGATGTATTTGGATTGTTCTTTAAATCATGGGCCAATTTGGGGTTTAGATTACATTACGGCCCCTAATATTCAGGGGTGCCCTAATTTTGGGAACTGCCCATTTGAAGGTCCAGGGGTAGGTACATGTGGGGAGAGGTCCCCAAACGAAGCCATACTTCTGATTGTGCGTCAGTCTACAAGTACCCTTAATCCTAACTCTAAACCTTAGAGTTTAGGAGTCATGGGTCTCAACTCAGGGTTCATGATTCAGGTTGGGGGATATGGTTTAGGGTTTAGGGTCCATGGGTTTAGGCGCTCAAAGGGTTCAGGGTTTAGGGTTCAGAGCTTAATGATCTGTTTCAAGAACCCAAATGTGTTCCCTGAGGGGGGCCTATCTATGGAATCCTCAAGCGGTGAACCGTAGCATCTCCTGTTCCAATCCCTGCGATACCCATGCAGTCTACAATTTCATTCTGGAAGGACCCTGCATGAATCTTACCAAGTTACAATGCCTGTATCCGTATATAACACGCGGCACACTACAACTCAAGTGTTCCCTTTCTAGGCTCTAGGGCTTAGGTTGAGGATTCAGGGTTCTTGATCTTACTGATGCTCAGGGAGGGGTGAGAGAGTGAATGTACTGTACGCATTCGAGCTTAGAGTTTAGGATGCACATAGTGGGATTTCATCGGAAGAGCTATGGGCCCTGAAGTAGGTGGAGGGCTTGAGGTTGAGTGCAGAAGTTCCTGGAAATCCAAATCCCATGCACCCCCCCTAAACCCGTGTCCGTCCGCTGTTCCGCCCATCTCTCTCGGCCCCACCTCCCCCTGCATCCAACCGACTCCCTCTCCACTACCTGACCAGCTAGAGCTGTGGAGTCAACACATGCCTTAGCAGAAGCGCTGTCTCCGCCAAATTGAAGCTAGATCATCCTGTGCACGGTGAGTTGGGCCAAAATCCCGTGAGAAGGTCCAAAATCAAGAGTAAATCAAGAGTCAGACGTTGCGTTGAACACCGCGGCCTAGAATTATCTTCAACTCTCATGCTCATGCAATCGGAGTTGCGTGAGTCCCCTGTATATTTCAGGTGTCGCGCAGGAATCTTGTAGTTGCGAGGTGCTGTGTCAGGCTGCAGCAGCCACGGAAGCATCTTTTTTCTGAAATCTCCGAGTGTGCTGCGTTCCCTGAACGGCGTGTGTCGCTTTGGGGCTGTCGGATCCGTACGCTGGGGTTGACATGAATTGTTTGCGCGCTGCTTGTGAAGATAAGCTTTTTATGGTGGCAGGCAGCCAAGGCCAGCTGTGCAGAAGCCCTTCCATTTGTTTACGGCGCGGGGTTGGGGAGTCGACCGTGTGTCACACGCGTCTCTCGCCTCCATAGGCTGAGATGGAATCACAGGACATCCTTTCTTGGGGTCTGGGCCTCATTTCTTGGATGTAGGCAAGAAATTCAAAAAAGAGGACACCGGCTTTCCGTAGTATGAGACTCAGCAAAGAAACCCGAAACGTTACAAAGCCGCCTACATGGGAATGTGACTACACGGGGATGGTACCAACTCCATCGGGGTCCTACTCTATTTCTACTTCGTCAAAAGTACTGTAGCGAGACGGAGGTCCATCTGCCTTGTTATTCAATATGTGAAGAGGAGATCCGTCAAGCTAGCAATGCTGGATATATCACCAAAGACATGCTTTTTCTGCTTAGCGCATCAGTGACAGGCTTCTACTGTTCCGGAGACTAGCATTACTCTTCAATGGGTCAAATTCCTTCTCAGGTCAACTTTCTTTCTCGAGCTGAATAACGCGACTTTTTTCAAACAAAAAAAAGGAATTCGCCACATGCACCGTAAACCCTGAATCTTGAAGCTCAGGAACCGGTTATAAACCCGAATATTCCCAACAGCCCAACGTAAGTACCATATTTAGATGGTCGGGCTCAATGCAGGAATTTTTGGGCTTACATTGCCGGAGAACCCTTTATTCCTGGATCCTTCGAATAAATACAGACAGACCTTGCTTTGTGGGATTCTAGGGGTACGAAGCTTATTGAAGAGATATAATGTATTAGTACATAGTTCCTGCTTCCTTCAAGATATGACCCTAAACTCCAGAGCCACCATCCTGATTCCAGGCTCCCTCAAAGTCATCCCCCGAACCCGAAACCCCGGGTGGGTGTCAGCCAGGAAAGAACTGGACGAAGTCAGGGCAGCTGCAGGCCGACGTGGGTTTAGGGTTCAGGCTTTAGGGTTCAGGCTTTAGGTCAGGGTTTAGGGTTTAGGGTTTACGGTTCAGGGTTTAGGGTTTAGGGGTTTAGGGTTTAGTGACGGTTTCCATTTTCTTCTCCATCATCCCTAAAAAGCCCCATATACCCTATAAGATCCCAATATTACCTACGTGTAGAAAGCCTTGCCTGAATGTTGATTGCTTTGATGACAGCTCACCTAGATTAAGCAACGTACCTGTTACATCAAAGTTGCGTAACAGGCATTTTGATATGTTCACCCCTTTTTTCAGGTGCAAGATTGCTTTAGGTTAGGCAGTTGGATAGAGTGCAGGGCCTCAAGTTACACGTTTTCGGGCTCAGGGTTTACACCGCAGCACTCGCATGTTTCGTTGACAATTCTTGAAGACAACATGTTTTTGTTGCCGCCTTCAGGTGCAACCCCCGACGCTTGAGAAGCTGCTGTTACGGTTTAGGATTCATGGTTGGATGTTTTTTCTAATGAGCATTCCTTCATTGAACAAATATTCGGGTGGGGAGAGTACTCACGTACTTGTTGCCACAGGAGCGCTACAGCATGATGTAGATTGCTTCTGGCTTCTGGTAACGTAGTATTTGCCCTTCGAGATTTCGGAAAACACCCCATCTGCCTAAAGTCTATCAAAAGTTGGTTAAGGTGAGACCGTATCACGCTGCGTCTTTACCAGAACTCAATATTTTCTTGCGGCATTCTCGCCGCAGTTGAATTTTAGCACACTCCCCACAGGGTCCTTGCACCTCACACGAAAGCTCCAAGTCATAATCCCAAAGCTCGAATCCGAAATGTTTAGGCATCTACCCAATATATACCTTATCATTAATCCCTATATAACCCATTATAGTAGCTTCGATTTTATTGTCCGTTATCCCTATATTACCCCTAGAACAGCATGGTGTCAAGGATGTGCATTCAGGATAGTGCCTTGAGTCGTTTACCTTCTCGGGGTTTCGCGTTGTTGTAAGGCATCACAATTTCGAGTAAGAGCTAGTACTTCAGAAGTGCACCTGGTCCCTGGGCTTGAAGTCTTTAAGCCCTAAAGGGTCAAAGTTTCAAGGATTCGAAACCCTAAGCCCCAAACCCTAAACCCCAAACCCCAAACCCTAAACCCTAAACCCTAAACCCCAAAATCCCTAAACCCTAAACCCCAAACCCTAAACCCTAAACCGTGGGAAGCTTTTGGACCTGCAGGTGGTGAGGAGCACGATGGTCCCGAGCATCACCGACCTCTGGAGCAGTAGGGAGGGCAAAGTCTTGCCGGGTGGGATTTTGGGGATTTTGGGGTTTAGGGATTTTGGGGGTTTAGTGATTTTTGGGGATTTGGGGGTTTAGGGTTTAGGGATTTTGGGGGTTTAGTTTAAGGATTTTCTTGTTTAGGGTTTAGTGATTTTTGGGGTTTTGGGTTTAGGAATTTTGGGGTTTAGGGTTTAGGGTACCCCAAAACCTCGTCAGGAGTTCCTTTTTGGGTTTCTTCTGGTATTTGGCAAAATTAAAGCTCACAATACTTCTTGGGACCTAGCTTGAACCTTAGACCCTTAACCCTTTGGGATTCCCTAATTAATATTCCTTTCATAGGTACCTAAGGGTTAACCCTTAGCAAGTGCCACGTAGAATATATTACCCGAAAAAGGAACTACAGTAGAGGTTCTGGGTAGGGCTTGTACTCGCTGATGGTCTTTGGAGCAGCTTGCAGCTTAGGTTGTCAGACCCTATCAACCCTAAACCCTAAACCTTAAACCCTCATCCCTAAACCTAATCCCTAAACCCTAATCCCTAAACCCTAATCCCTAAACCCTCAGCCCTAATCCCTAAAACCTATTCCCTAAACCCTAATCCCCAGACCCTCAGGCCTAATCCCTAAAACCTATTCCCTAAACCCTAATCCCTAAACCCTAAACCCAAATCCCTAAACCCTAAACTCTCAACCCTAAACCCTAAGCAAAGTGAGGCTTTTGGAGTGGAGGCCGACCGACATTTCGCTAAGGGTCCCAGGACCCAAATAGTAGGGGTTTTAGGGCCCAAATACCATTCATATTATAGTATTTGGGCCCTAAAACCCTATTCTTTGGGTCCTTGGACCCTTAAACCCTAAACCCTAAACCCTGCCCTGACACCCCTATAAAGGGACCCTGTTATTTGGGTCCTTGGACCCGTAGGGTTTAACATGGAAACAGATATCGGGCTGGGTTGAAGTTTGGATTTAGGATTTACGGTTCAGGGATTAGGATTTGGGGGTCTAGGGTTTAGAGTTTTAGGGTTTAGGATTTAGGGTTTAGGGAGTAGGGTTGAGGGTTTAGGATTTAGGGTTTAGGGATTAGGGTTTAGGGTTTAGGATTTAGGGGTTGGGGATTAGGGTTTAGGGTTTAGGGTATAGCCTTTTGGATTTAAAGGTTTCCAGTAATAGTGGCTACAACGGATCATATAGGGTTCAGGGTTTAGGGTTCAGGGGTAAGGGGTTTTGGGATTTAGGGATGTAGGGGTTTAGGGGTTCAGGGTTCAGGGCTTAGGTGGGCCGTCCAACCAATAATCTGGGCTGCTGTTAAGGAACTTGATCTCATTCACTATATTTGGGGAAACGGTATAAATCATATACCCATAATTTGGGACCCATAATGGTAACAGTTAGGCACAGAAAATGATGCATTGCAACAGTCACACTTGGTTTCCTTGAGGAAGCTGGGGGCATAGGTGGGGGGATGTTTTTGTCTCTAGGACTTGGCCAGAAAAGGGGCGAGAATTATCAACGTGCTTGGAGGGTCAGGGGGACTTAGTACGTAGGTTAATAATGGGGATAGTTGGGGTTACTATGTGGTTTATAGGGGTTCTTGACCTGCTTACTAAGTCTTCTGACCCTCCAAGTATATCAACACACTACAGCGGTGAGAGCGCGGCACGTCCCCACCCACGTCCTAAGCAGAGTCAAATGCTGCAATTTTGCATGGTGATCGTCCACCCCGCAGATCGCCAGGATCAAAGTATTTTGGGAATTTCGCAGGCATACACTCCCAAAACAGGCCCTATAAAGACTACAGTCTCTTAAAACGGGGGCTATATGGGTTTCCGTGTTAGTTTGGGGGAGTGTATCATGGGCAGCTACCAGAACCAAGGCTCCATCCTTTCAACAAATCCACGGACTGTCATCGCCTGTAGCGTCAATTTCCGCGAGCACACCAATCGCACTCCATCTAGACAGTTCATAGATGATGATAGGGTAGTTTCCCAAAATAAGAGGACCCCAATGTAGACCCCAATATACTACAGTCCTTATTCTGGGGACCCCCAAAATGGTACCCCTAATTTTGGGAAACCCCCATATAGTGCCTTCCGGGACATTGCTGAAATTGTCATTAGCGCATTCATATGCGGAAACTGCAGCAGGACCAGAGAGGCATGTTGGCTCAGCTCAAAAGCACCTTGGTTGCGGATGTCACGGTTATAGCGCTGTGTTTGCAGGGCTTTGGGGGGTGTTTGCAACTTCTGCACCTTCCGCCGGGGCTACACGGGCTGGGGCAGTACAACAGGAACACACCAAGTGTGTATTTGTGGTTGATGTGCCCCACTTTGTCGGCGCACGGTCTTTCTCATCTACCCTTGGCGTGGGTGTAACTGGCCCCATGACAGCCATTTATTCAGCATTTGTCCGCACAACATGTTGCTAACAGGCCAGCTGCATGAAGTAAACCTCGCACACGTTACCCTTGGGGTTATGACCCTGCAACTTCATGCTTCACAGATGTTCGGTATCGTGGATACAGCTAGGTATTAATCTTTTCGTGGAGTTGCCGCGCAGCTGAGAAGCTGTTATTCTTCGAAGATCCCAGATATCCATATAACATGCCGTGGGTTTTCAAGAGTTGTTTGGGTAAATATCCCCTACATGGGTGGTCGGGATCAACGTAGCCACGCTTCCGAACATCGAACCCTAAACCTTGTGGACACAATTGTGTACCTGTAGCTCTGATCTCTCAACCCTCCAAATCATGACGCGTGAGCCCAAATGCACTGTTAAGGACCCTGATTGCTGCATCCTCGTTCAACAAGGGCTCCAGTATTCAGATCTCGTTGCAAGTGGCATGGAGCTGGCGGGGTTCATACATGTAGGGCTTGACCCCGAACTTTAAATGGTAGTTTCCCAAAATAAGGGGACCCCAATATAGACCCCAACATATTATAGTCCTTATTATGGGGACCCCCAAAAAGGTACCCCTAATTTTGGGAGACCCCCAAATAAATCCTACAGACATGTCACCCCAAACCTGCAACTGCAATCTCCAATCCCTAAACCCCAAACCAGAAGCCCTTAACCTTGATCAACAACTGAAACTTTAACCGGTGCACCTGCATTCGAAAACCTAGACAAATCCCTGAGCATTGCTGCAAGCTGCAGTACGTCCCGATCCTGTAGCCCCACTACTTTTGCTGCAAACCAGTGTACATCCGTATGTCATCCCTGTTTGTCTATCTGCCGTTCTTACAGTTCCTATGAACCACCAATAAGCAAGCGCCACTACAGCGCCAAGAAAAGAAACGATGGGGAACAACAACCACACTTATGAGTACCCATACTTTCCTTAAACTCCCAACTATCCACATCCCTATATATCCTTACTTATCACTATCCAATCCCTGCACCTGAACATGTATATCCCCAACCCGAAGCCGAAACCGGAAAAAAAAAGAAAGACAACAACAACAACAACAAC
>CAJNIZ010043425.1:46437-56480 GCA_905231905.1 Symbiodinium pilosum
GGCTTTAGGGTCGAGGGTTTAGGTTCTAGAATCAGGTTATATTCTGTAGTCCTGCAACTACTTTTGAGATAACCCTAGTGTTTCAGAATTTACTTACCTAGGGTGTTGGAAGCCTGTGAACTCTAAACCCTAAACCCTAATACCCAGATCCCAAACCCCAAACCCCAACCCCCCAAGCTGCGTGATCTGAGGAACGGTGGAGGCGCGAGTATGCAGCCGTTTTGAAGACCCGAGGAGAGAGCCTTGCTACAAGAGAGTTTAGGGTTTAGGGCCCATTCTGGGTTGTATGCGCTATAGTCTAAAATCCTCAAAAGGGTTCTATACGTGATGGTATAGGGGAGTATTTGTAGGGGTTATTCAGGGGATGATAGGAGTGTAGGCTATAGCTCAATTGGCAATCCTTAAGTTGTTCAGACCTTAAACCCTAAACCCTCTATAGGGTCTTTGGGGCCTAGTTTTCGTCTGGACAACTCACCAAGCAAAATACAACGCTCTGTCCCTAATATATGAGCCCTGGAATACATTAGTACCAAAACAGGGAACTTAGATCACTCAGGGTCCCAGTAAAAGGAAAATGGATGTCCATAAGGCCGGGTAGATAATCCCTTCCCGCAAATATTCAAACCACCAATAGAATAGATGATAAATTCAGGGGCCTAATAATCCGTAAGATTATTTTTGCAAGGGCGAGATTACTTGAACAAGGGGCCACCTAATAATTATGGATTAGTGTGTGGCGGGGGGGGGGGGGTGTCCTGGAAGTCTGAATTCGATACTCAATTGACTAATTAATCAAATAGTCTCAATTGATTGAATATTCAATTCTGAGTCAAAGTAAGTAGTTAGTTGATTTCATTCATTTAGTGTTGATTTTCCGCGGAGACTCCGGAATATTTATTATTAGGAGGAAGTGATTAATTGAGTCGGGGGCTTTTAAGGTTTAGGGGTTTAGGACTTGAGCTGCAACTGTACGGCTAAGCGCTTGGGGTGCTCATCCGATAAGAAGACTTGGTTCAGACCTGTTGAGTTCAGTCGGACAGCCATGCAAGTTTCATGGAGTTCTCATCTCGCTAGAGAGAAATACTAAAGCCTACACCCTAAACCTTTCCCCTCACATCCTCGAATAGCTAAGTCTACGTCCATCTTGAGGAGCCCCCAGATATCAATGGATCATTTAGCCATTCCCCCTCTATAAATTGAGGCAAATTAAGGAGTGGGATATGGAGGGGTTGTTAGGAGAACCTGTAACATGTGCTCCAATGAAGCTGCCCATGGTCTGGAGAGCTTATGCTGGAGGTTTGTCACAGACAGGGTGCCCTTATAGAAAGTGATCATATGTAAACTTTGGATGGGTGCGGCCCCCGGTCATTACCAGTTGGCTAAGGTTTGTATGATAATTATATATAGCCCTTAATATACAACCCCTGCTGTAGACTGCTAATGGGCAGAGGCAGGGCCCAACAGAAACCTCAAATAATTACCAATATTATGATTCCATATTTCTTGCATAATTATAGTATATGGTACCTCAAATGGACCTAAACATGCTATTGGTCATTATTTAGGCCCCTGTAGTATACTTCCTTCTTGTCATGGGACCCTAAACCCTAAACGCTTGAGCACCTCTCCCTTCAGGGAGGCCAGCCTCCTTGGTTGAGCTACAGTCTAAACTCCTTAAAGAGGGTTATATATGGGGGTTTCCCAAAATTAGGGTACTTTTTCAGGCTCCCCATGATAAGGATTACAGTATTTTGGGGTCTATATTGGGGTCCCCTTATTTTGGGAAACTACCATATATTGGGTTATATAGGGGAGTGCCATAGGGGTTATTCAGAGGGATACTAGGTATTTAGACTATTATGGGTCATTTGAGATGTTGAGTCGCCCTTGCTAGAGGTGGTGGCTGTTCTTCAGCAAATGGTGTATAATAGTTCCATGATCTTGATATGGTGTTGTTTAGGCGTATTCTCATAGGTCCGGGTTTCCACCTAAACCCCAAGCCCCAAACCCCCATAGCCTCAGTGGTCTCAGGTTTCCACCACGAGCAGTGAGAGTCATTTGCTGAGCGGGGTACAGGATGACCGGTCCCGTAGATGGATCCATCCTCACACCCAAGCGTGCATCTGACGCACTAAGCATTGCCGCGTGATACAATTGATAATTACCTTGAACGCCTAAATGACCCTGAATTCCCAGTAGACTATGGTGCAGGATTTTGACCAGTAAGCTCATCTACTTTTGGTAGTCTATTCAGAAGTAGCACCCTTTTCGGTATCTTTCGAACTACAAACTCGGATGCTGAGAATATTTTTCCTTATTGCAAAGTAGGATCTGCTTCAGTACCCCTGAAGTACGTAGCAGGATCCCGAGATTCCAAATTTTATGAGGGTATCGAATTCTGCTCATTTTGACAGGTACAGGGTTTCCTGAACCCTGAAGCGCTTTCCCCTAAGCCCCAAGCCCCGACCCTTAAAGAGGGGAGGACCATGTCTCAGACACCAAACCCCTGAGACCATCCTGGCCAAATATGTGAGATGATGTTAATACTTGGAGAGTATATGAGGGGGGATTGGTAAGGGGGTTATGATGCGGATAGCAGGGCTTATTGCATGTCTTATACGGGTTCTAACTATACTTACTAGGTCCCATGCGGGCGTTCATGGAGTCCTTGATTGTTTTTCTTCGTGGCAGTGGATGTCGAACATAAAGCTCTGAATACAGGAACCCTATCGTGATACAGCTCTAAGTACCAAATAACCTCGTACTCCTGCACTCGAACCACCAGTACTGAGTACTAGCCAGGTTTAGAATGTAAGGTTCGTTGTCATGACCATATTTTCTTCCCGGCCCTCTGTAAGGGTCTTGGGCTTAGGGTCTAGGGCTTATAGGCTTAAGTGTAAGGGCTTAAGCTTCAGGGACCCTCTACCACGAACAACAACCTCAGCCGCCAAGAAGGCACAAAGGTTTCATAAGGGGGGTTGTCCCCGAACCCTAACCCTACGCAGCGTGGGGGGGGGCCCACACCCTTCAGCCAGTGATGGCCGGGGTCCCTCATTCTTGATCAAGCTAAGCTATACTCAACAAGTAGGGACTGCTTTAGTCATCCTAGATGGGAGTTTCCCAAAATTATGGGTACCATTTTGGGGTCCCTATATTAAGGACTATGGTTTTTTTGGGGTCTATATTTGGGTCCCCCTATTTTGGGAAACTACCAGATAGAGCTTTGCAAAATTCCCAAGACCTATCAGCCGAGTCTAGGCCCTAAACCTCCCTAAACCTTAAGCCCTCAACCCAGGGTTCAGGGTTCAGGATGTAGGGTTTAGGGTTTAGGGTCTAGCCCTCAACCCGGAACCCTGAACCCTAAACCCTAAGCCCTTAGCCCTAAACCCTACGCCAGCCATGTTCCCACGACATGGCCTGTTTATGTGTTTCACCTTTAAAAACTCCCGTGCCATGGATCCAGAGCTATGGGCAACTGCGTGCAGCGACTTTCTTCAGTGTTTAGCATGTAGGTTAAGGAATTCTGTTCCAATGAGACCTCCCAAGATCATTCCTAAACTCCAAATCCTAAACTGCTATGGCTGATATCTTATAAGGATCCTGCGAGACTTTAGTAGACCATAATGCCAGAATTCGTGGGTATAAGGTACTTAGGTTGCTTGGTTGGTTTAGAGTTTGTTGTTTAGGGCTTTGGGTGCAGGAGTTTTCGCGTCCACTGTATCCCTAAGGGGACCCCCCCATAGCGCCTCCTAATCTAAATCGTAAGACCCATTTCATGACCTGGAGTCTTCCAGGTTTCGTTACCTGAACCCCTAAAGTATCTCCAAGAAGGCCCCTTCAGTCTGTTTGTAATCTAGGGGATTAGGGTTTAGGGCTTAGGGAGGGTAATAAATTTGCTATTTCGATGTTTTGGTTATTCTGATCAGCCTACGAAGCTTTTGCCTTCAAAGCGCGCACGATGTTACGAGGGCTGGATTTGTGGCATGCTGGCGCGTTAGAGGAGGTGCAACGTTGGGACGCCAGAGTTCAAGGAATTTCTCAACCATACTGTCTCACGGCTTAGTGCTTCGGATTTGAAACCTTAAACCTTGAACCCTAAATCCTTAACCCTAAACCCTAAGCCCTAACTCCTTATAAGCTCTAGAACCCTAAACCTGAAACCTAAAACTCAAAGACCCTAAAACTCCTCACCCTATTCATGGAGTAAGTCCTCCAACACCATAAGTCCTTTAGCTTCTGGGAATCAAGGAGGGGGCATAGGCTTGCTACAGCTCAAGCTTAAACCCTAAGATTACAGGGCTGATAGAGTGCCTCCCAGGTGCAAAAGTTCCCCCATCACCAGTAGTTACAGTAAGGATGTTGTTCAAAGCGGGAGCACATAATCACCTGCCCTAAAAATCAATTTAGGATTCAGGGTTTGAAGCTTAGCCCCAAGAATGAATTTTCCCCCCAAGATATATAGGTGCTATTTCGGCAGTATGTGTGGATAGATGGGGTGGTTGTCAATACGACTCTTAGTTGAGCCCCCGGTTCGGGGCCACGCTGTGCCTAATAGATACCCTAAACCCTAGATCCTAAACCCTAAACCCAAAAGCCGCCCATCGGACTTCCGAGGCCTCTAATGACCAAAGACAAATACAATCCCTATAGACATACGTAGCAGCCCAGTTCCCCTTTAGGGTTTAGGGTTTAGGGTTCCATGTTCTTCTCCATTCGATTCTCTATTGGTCTGACCCCAGACCCAACCTGAGATGTCTATTCCATTTGCCAATTTCTTTTTCATTTGATTCTCCATGTTTCGGCCTTATTGGGGGTAATATATCCCATAGATTCCTTTTATATAGCCTCGTAAACAGTAGCTTCCATCTCATTGTCCTTTTTCTGCCAGGACCCTTAGAATCAGATGTTGTGCTGGCTTGCTCTTGCAGGTGTGTAGAAGTTTTTTTAGCATGTTTCCCAGTAAACATATTAGATTAAGGTTTAAGATCTAGGGTGTAGGGTTTTCAGTCTATCCGTAGTTCTAAGAAGATAGAACCCTAAACCCTCCTTTCCTCAACAAACCACTATGGGCAATTAGACACTGAAATTCCCTGTGAGGACCCTATTAAGGGTAGATTAAGTACCCTTAGGGTCTAATAGCCCATAGTGGAACCAAACAGCGGTGCATGGGCTATGCGCGAGCTTAGGAGGTTCAGGTAGGATCTGAGCAGTCAAAAAAAATGAGCCATATTATCTTCGAGACAATGAGGTCTTATGTAACCCTGGGGGCCCAAGGACCCCAAAATGTGGGCCTCAAGTCCCAAATACCATTCAGATTATAGTATTTGGGCCTTAAAACCACCCTAAACCCTAAACCCTAAACCCCTTTAGAACCCCGGTATTTGAGTCCTTGAGTATGCCCTCCTAGCCCCCAGCTGGAAAGCCTTTGTCAAAGCCTTTTGGTCAAACATCCGAGCGCCTGAATTCGGACCCTCCTTACCGTCGCCATTGTTTTTCAAGGAAGCAGAGAAAGGGTCAACAAATGCTTGCAGGCCGTTCCCGGCTTTGTTTCCCAAATAATCCTAAACCTGAAGCCCTAAACCCTATACATGACTTGGGGATTGGTGGGGTGTAGGGGTTAAGGTGAAAATCCGAAAAAAATCTTTCTAGAGACCGTCGTCGGTGCAGGGTTTGGGCACGTAACACCCAGTCAGTGTTGGCGTTGAGGCAAAGCCTTCGCCCCTGTTAGACTTGACTCCGTCTACGTTGATCTGAGATACCGGAGGTTCGGGATGTTGCAAAGCTGAGCTGTTCTTGGCGGATCTTGTCGGGCGAGATCAAACATTTCTTATTTCCTCGTGTACTCCGACTTAGAAGATAAAAGTTTATCTCCTCCTCGACCCTAATCCACAACAGTAGTTTGCATTTTCTTTTCCATTATCCCCATATAACCCCAATATGACCCCAATATAACCCTAAACCCTAAACCCTATTATAACCCTAATACAACACCCATATTCCTGTTGGGTTTAGGGTTTCGGGCTTAGGGTTTAGGAGTTACAAGCAGCCGCGTCAAGGAATCCGAAGACCTGAAACTCCTCAGGGATTGAAGCCTTGAGTAGCAGTTTCATTTTCTTTTCCGCTATCCCAATAATATCCCCCGCCCCCCCCCATATTGCATATTCTGCAAGGCATGTAAGTTGTTGCTGTGAGGGTTTTCTTTCGGACAATGGTTGCATCATGGCATTTGCTGAGGTTTCGTGCCACCGCTGAAGGCAGGAAGGAAACGGGAGTTTCTGAAAATTTGGGTCCCCCGAATTTGTCCCAACACAATTGGATTCGCAACATGGAGTCAGGGGTTCAGGGTTCTGTAGGGCTGGGGTTTAACCATGTTGTTATACCCCAGCCCCCAAAACCAGGATCCCATTCTAGCCATATGAGATGCATAGAGCCCGAATTAACTATGTGGTGTTGGGCTTCAGTATACATATTAAATAAGCTCTTAAACCCGATTTACCACCTGCAGGTCCTTTGGATTTTGGGTTTAGAGGCTACTGGGTGGGGGGTCCACTTAACTTAGACCCTAATAGGCCTTCTCTGGGGCCCTAAGCCCTAAACCCTCAACCCCGAACCCTAAACCCCTAAACACTAAACCCTAAGCCCAAAACCCTCAACCCCTAGGCCCTTCTTGGGCTTCCATGTTAGTTGGGGGAGGATGTCATGTCCATCCCTGAAGGGTCCTTATCAGGGTTTAATTAAGGCTATAGGATTTGGGTATACCTGAACTCCAACAATGTGTAGAATAATGGCCCTTGGGGCAATTTTGAAGGGTTTCGGGCTGTTATTTTACGTATGTTGGGGGTCCAGGCAGGGTTTAGGGTTTAGGGTTCAGGGTTTAGGGTTTAGGGTTTAGGGTACGCCCAAAGCTTGCAAACGATCACTCTAAACCCTACCACCCTTACCCATGAGCAAATCCAAATCCTAAACCCTAAGCTAAGACGCAAACTCCAACCCTATGACCCCCTTTCCCCCAAGCCAATAGAGCTGTCAGCTCCTGGAATACAATATGGGATTTAGGGTTTCGGGTTTAGGGGTTAGGGTTTAGGGGGGAAGTTCCCGAAATTGGGAGTGCCCTTTTGGGGGGTCCCCGTGATAAGGATTAATAGTATTTTAGTGTCTGTATTGGGGTTCTGTTATCTTGGGAAATTACCAGCTATCGATCATCCTAAGAAACATCTGAGGCCCATAGGGGTAATATTAGGGTTATGTTGGGGTTATATTGGGATAATGGAACAGAAGCTGGAAACTACTTTTTAGCGTTTAGAGTATCTAGTATCTTTTATCGATCGTCCTAAGAAATAGCTGAGAGCATGCTTTCTACTGGGGCTCCACGGAACTTGGATAAACCCCACTTGAACCATAGTCTAAGCTCCTTAAAGGGGGTTATATAGGGGATTATATAGGGGACTACTATAGGGCTTATTAAGGGGGGATACTAGGAGTTTAGACTACGGCTGATTCGAATCCTGAACGCAGGCGTCCGGTGGAACCCTGACCTTGGGAGGCTGCGAATGGCATGGAGGAAATCGAGGCGCCGACCCCTAAACCCTAAACCCTAAACCCTAAACCGCGTCAAGCCCGTCAGGGTCAAAGAGAGGGCTTCTAGCTGGTTATGCCTTTGGAATATCGAAGCTTTTCCCCTATTCAGTTAACAAGGGCCCTGTCCCCTAAAACCTTAGACCCTAAACCCTAAACCCTGTACCCCAAACCCTGTTCCCTAACCCTGAACCCTAAAACCGAAATCTTGCACCCTAAACCCTAAAAGGGCTCCAAAGACTTACCAAGCCGAGGGGCAATGGGGGCTGAATATGAACCTGCCACTACTCTACCCTTCAACTAAGGAACAATCTTGGAATTTCTCAGATGAGCTGTAGTTAAAGGGGGTTGTGTAGGGGATTATATAGGGGAGCGTTCTAGGGCGATACTAGGAGTTTAGACCATAACCCAAATGATTTAGGGCATGCACCTTCATGTAGGGGCATCAGGCATACATACTAACCACCTCTAAGCTAAAGGGTCCAGTATACAAAAATGATATACCTTGAGTCCTTATAGTAGGAGAAGTCACTCAGGTTCAGGGGAATGTATACTAACTGTATACATTGGACCATTAAGGCCACTGTTTTATACAGACACCTCTTGATGCATGATGTTGGACATCTTCAAAATACCAGGTAGCCCCACCCAGAGGGTCTGAGTGAGCTAGAGAATAAACTTATAACCACCTCAGCCACTTAGCAACCAGTTACGCCATTTTCGCCTGCTCACAAGTCCCCTGACCCTCCCAGTATGGGTTCTCGTTCAGAGTCAGAGCTTGAGGGCGAAGAGTACAGGACTTGCACCTTCAACCCCAAACCCTAAACTTAAATCCTAAACCCCAAGCCCCAAACCCTAAACCCCAAAGCCTAAACCCCAAATCCTAAACCCTAAACCCCTAAGCCCTAAGCCCTTAACCCCAAACCGGGTCGAGGGTTGGGGTTAAGCGCTTGGAGATGCTTGGAGGTTTGGGTTTTTGCTTTGCCCAAGGGCTCCTATGTAGTTCCTTTTGGTGTTTGTTCTATTTTTTGGTTTAGGGTCTAGGGTTTAGGGTTTTTGGGTTTAGAGATTCTGTTTGTTCTGTATTTTTGGGAAGGGGTTATCCCTAGAGATCCAAGTATACAAATGATACCTAGATTGGGCCCGAAAGATTGTAAACGTGACCTACATTGGTCTATTTGGATCCCTAGGGTATGAACTACTACCAAAAAGGAACTACATTGGAGGTTCTGGGTAGAGTTTAGACTTCAAGCTCACCTGTAACCCAAACTAGCTACAGTTGTGTAGGTTATATACATACTGCGCTGTACGTAATTGCGGGTGCAGGTCGTATTTAGGGTGTAGTCGTCTTGAAGCCAGTAGACTTTCTGGCAGGCCAGGATCATGTTCCGTAGTTATTACACGGAACCTCGCCCCAAACCCTAAACCCTAAACCCCAAGCCCTAAACCCCAAACCCTACACCCTAAACCCCAAACCCTAAACCCTAAGAGGAGGAAGATCCCAACATGGCCTTAGGGTTCCCAACCCCTATACTGGATCAATGATAGGGATCTTCTACACCTTTTGGCATATGGGATGCCTTATATTTGTGTCCTTTTTTTCTAGCCAGGGTAATGTGGGCTAAGTATAGAATAAGATAAGATTCATATGATAGTTCTGGAGTATAGACATTATGCTTGGGGCTTGGCGTTACTGCAACCATGTCAGTCAACAAGATAAGGAATCCCCAAAAGGGGGTTCCTGGAATTTAGGAAACCCTAAACAGTATATGTGTGCACGTGACCCCCCCCCCTCACCCCAAAAGCACCCGTTCTTTTAACCATGCGCCCGATCAACCACGGTATACTTCCAGTGTCCTTTTCATTGCCCTTTTTTTCCACGGGATTCTAGGGATATAAACCCAACAGTGGAGAATTAGATGGAACAGACAATCGAACACGAAACAGATACACTAGGCTTCTATAGGGCCCTATCCCCAAACCCCAGAACCCTAAACTGTTGATATTTGGCAACTATTTGAAGGCCATCTAGAAGATCAAGTTCAGGGATTTGGCTTTTGAGCTTCGGGACAAGGCGTCAGGCTTCCTAAACCCTAAACCCTAAACCGGGGCTCAAGTTGAACTTGATAAAGCTCTGGGGTTGTGGTGCTAAGGGGGGTATGGCTAAGGGTTCAGCTCGAGATAAGCCCTGGGGTTTTGTTGCTAAGTGGGATATGAGCTATAGTCTAAACTCCTTAAAGGGGGTTCTATAGGGGATTATATAGGGTACTACTATAATGGTTATTAAGGGGGATACCAGGAGTTTAGACAATAACCCCTACAATCCCCTACATAAGCCTATATATAGCAGTTTCCATTTCATTTTCCATTTTCTTTTCCATTTGATTCTCCATTATTAAAGGGGATACCAGGAGTTTAGACAATGGCTCATATGACGGATGCCTTGGGGGACATGTTTCTATCCATTT